>VYZP01025035.1:3244-15016 GCA_013400635.1 Hypocryptadius cinnamomeus
CCGCAGGTTCTATTGTAATAAAATATGGTATTTCTGACAAAACATGGAATATGAGTAATTTGTAAAATTCATTCATTAGCCAAATGAACACATACGGCACATACAAGTAGCCATAAGCTTATTCAGCTTTCCTCATGTGTAGCCAATTTATGACATATATAAAAGTCCATTTTAATAATTAAATTTAAACTGCTTACTTTCTGTACAACTTTTATTTTAAACTATCCAGATAAATGTTTGACTTTGGTTAAAGGGTTACATATCTGAGACAGAAACCTTCCACCTTTTCTCCTTATTTTATATCTAATTCCAGATGCAACTTTTATGGTTCCAGCTCTTCAAAGAACCTCAGTTCCAAGTTTGATTCTACAGGCAGAATTTTTGGCTCACAAATAGATGCATCATCACTTTGGAGGTTCGTTAGTAACAACAGGCTCGGTTCTTGGAAGTCTGACTGGGTAAAAAAATGGCTTAAATATGTAAAATGGGCACCTGCATGTCTAGGATATAGTGAGTTCATTTTTCTTCAGCTGTGAGGACAAGCTGATACCTGCAGCAGTGTTTCACACTTGACTTTTCATGATTCCCTAGAAATATCAGATTGTCTTATTAATTAAAAAAAAAAAAGGAGATTGCATGCAGTGTGGGTCTAGTACTTACTTTACAGTTTTCAGCTTTTCTGCTACAAAAGCAAAAATATTAACATTTGGTTTCATTTACTTTTTTAATGATGCAACCTGACACTCTCACTCCCCATGGCTGAGGGTGCTACGAGACCCTCAGCAAATCCCCAGTACTTTGTGGCACAGTTGCAGCTACACTGACTACAACAAGGAAAGCTACACTTCCTCAACAAGGAAATCTATTTGACTGCACAATTTGGGAGTGTTAATTTCCTGAAAATGATCCCCTTTACAGTCGCAGCACATCAGATGCCTAATTAAGATTGTAACCTCTGTGTCCTATGTTTCAAATTCAGCAATAATGGTTTACAAAGATGTGATATTAAACTGAGAAAAGCCACAGCACACTACTCCAAGGAGTGGAAGTTGAGAAAATGAAAATTTCCCATTAGGCTTCTCTGCAGGTCAACAACAGAAAGTTTTTCTAATTTGGTATTTGCCTGGTTTCTTCCAGGAAATAAGCTGTCTGTTAAGCTACAGCAGCTCAATTCCACAGCAACTGGTAATAGTTGCACCTGGCATCTACAGAGTTTATGTAGTTTTGAAAGTTTTGATTTCAGAAATAGTATCTTTGTTAAAGGTTTAAAGATGGTGCCTAACTAGTGGTACCTAAAGGTTAATTTGCTCTACCATGAAAATTCCATGCAAATCTATCCATGTATCTTCTGTTTCCATGAATCCATGTGTTTAGTCTTCACAAACCATGCAAGGAAAGGGTCACTGCAAGATGTTCCTTTAATAGTGATGCTTCAGCCACATCCAAAATCTGGAAAAGAAAATGAACATAATGAATGGGGAAGCAAGGAGTAGCAAGCAGCCAGGGTCAGGGTGAACAGAAACATCTGGGACTGATCCAGGACCAAATCAAGAAGCATTGATGCTTGACAACTTCCTCAGCAAGTTTTATGAAAATCTGACACAGCATGAAGTTTTTATCACTTAGAGGTATATGAATTTTCTAGGGCGCAAATTGCTGTTTTTACCTTGTGCCTTTTGTGCCTTGAATTTTTCTTATTTACTGGCTACTTTGCCAAAAATGTCTAGTTTATTTCAGGATTTTTTTCTCTTTGGCCTTTGGTGCCATCTTGTCTCCTTGACTTGACACTTGGTGAGGAGCTTTTATCAGAGTCATTAAGACTGAGGCTGTTACTTTTTAATTTCTGTCAGGTTCCTGTTTTTTTAATTTATTTATATGCCAGTTATGCTCAGACAAAGGACACATGGCCTCATACTAGCTACTGTGAAGAAAATTAATTCTATCCCAGGCAAAACCAGAACAGAGGTTCATCCAGATCACAGAGACCAAGAGAGTTGCTGTTGCTTATTCTGGAGAAGAGAAGGCTCTAAGGTGACCTTCTTGTGGTCTGTCAGCACAAAAGGCGGTTGCAAGAAAGCTGGAGAAGGAGTTTTTACAAGGAAGTGTAGTGACAATGCAAGGGGGAATGGCTTCAAACTGAAAAGAGTAGGTTTAGATTAGCTATTAGGAAAAAATTCTTCGCTGTGAGGACGGTGAGGCACTGGCAAAGTTTGCCCAGAGAAGCTGTGGATGCCCCATCCCTAAAAGTGTCCAAGACCAGGTTGGATGGGGCTCTGTGCAACCTAATCCTTCTGAAGACATCCCTGCACATAGTGGGGGATTGGAACAAGATGATCTTGAAGGTCCCTTCCAACCCAAAGCATTCTATGTTTCTATGATCCTGTGATTCTGTATTCCATACCATGTGACCTCTCGCTCAGCAATGAACTAGAGAGAAGGTTAGTGGTGTGGGGGTCACTGCTTGACAACTTTCTCGGCATCGGTTGGTTGGTGGTGAGAAATTGTTTTAATTTCCACCACTTTTATTTCACTCTGTTATTTTCTTTACAAATTATTGTTGTTATTGTTGATCTGGAGGCACCAATGATTTAGGAAAACAGAGGAAATAAGGGGCAATAAAACAGAAAAATGCAACATTGTGGGGTTTTTAACATTTGCCTAATAGTAATGTCAGACTGTTTGCTGGGTATATGCTCACACATGGAGAAATTGTTGTGTTACATTTTTTCACGTGCACACACTAAGAATTAATGTTAGAGTCTGATCAAAATTTTTATTTTTCACCAGTGGTTCTGGGTAACTACCCAAAAGTGATCTGTCATTATGTTTCAACTTCTCTTTTCAACTTCAGTCTATCAGAAAAGATTCACTGCCTGGGAAAGGTGACAAAATTGAGACACCTCAACATATAGTCACAGTCTAACAGAAAGAGGAGGAATTCTGCCAGCAGCCTTGCTGATGAAATTGAGAAAGGAGTCGAGCTGAGAGGAAAGGGAGCCAGTCTCTAGAGGCGGTTGCCCCAAATGGATTATAAAATCTCTTTTTTTCAGGTAATTCAAACAGTAACAAATCTAGCCAGCAGAAAGCCTTCAGGGAAAGTGATGAGTGGAGTTGCCTGAGATTAATGAAAACTACACAAATAGAGCAAATTGCCAGAAGTAGGGGTAAGAGTCTGCCCTTTCATAGGTCTCATAGTTATTAACATTAAGAATCTGACATTACAGTAGATGCCTTTGATGTTCTAAGGTCTGCAAGGCCAAGAATTATGCTTCCTCTTTCTGTCTCCATCTCTATCCAAGTGCAGACATTAGACTAATGGAAAAAAGTGAAATGCTCTGTCCAAAAGAGGCTTATAATCAAAACACTCAAAAAGATATAGATAGTGATTGGAAATATTGCAAACTCTATGACCAGCATAATAAAACAAGATGAATATTTATCATGTTCACTAGACCTACTTCTCCCTCTACCCATTTTATATGCCTCTTCCTGCAGTGTATATTAATCTGGCTGTATTTATACATATAAATGTCAATCATTTTAGGGTTTCCATCTCAATAAACTCACGTGCGTTGTTTGCCTGGGTCACCCTCCATCGTCACACCCTAAACTGCAGTCTGGTGTGGGAATGCAGAACAGTATACCTGGAAACACCATGTCTATGTCTTGGGGCAGCTGTGGGGGGGCTTGCAATGTTGTGGCAAATCCTCCCTGCTGGAGCTCACATTCTCTGCTTGTTCAAATACAATGAAATACAAGCCCCAGGCAGCGCTTTGGGTTCCTGGCAAGTGGAGACAAAGGCTGCAGCCACAGCCTTAGCCCAAGTTTGCAGTAGAAGAGGACATTACTCCTATCTCCTGGTAAAGCCAGCACATGGGAATGGGTCCAACCTGCTAAACAAAGCAGCAGTTCATGACTCCTGTGATGCCTCACCTGAGCTTTGATAGCACAGCCGCACATGACTCAAAATGCAGACTTGCCCACCACTGATTGAACTCTTTAAGGAAAGTCAGATCTAAAATGGGATGTAATCACTTAGTGGATGACAAAGCTTAATATCCACCCTTGTGGTCTTCAAAACATGTAGGCAGCTGCCAGCCCTGAGGTGTCCAGCTCTGCAGTGCCTCAGCTCCTGGCAGCAGCAGTGCTCCAGCTGCCTCAGCTCTGCCTCCTGGCATGATCATGGATGCCCCTGTGCTGACAAGACAGCAGTTTAGTACCCAACTAATGCTCAGTCTTCCTCCCCCACACAGTTCCTTTTCTCACTTTCCACTTACTGTTCTCTTCTCCCTGCCCCTCCTGCTGCAGGGGCAGTGATCAAGTGGCTGTGTGGTGTTTGGTTGCTGGCTGGGGCTGAATCAAGACATCCTTGTGGCTTTATAAAAAAGAGAAAAAGCACAGGATCTTATGTCTCCCATTCCTGGCCCATTGCAATAACCAACATGGTACAAATGCACATGGCCAAAGGTTTCCTGCTTCCTAATAAATCCTGAACTACATGATGAAGGGTGAAAGCTTCATCACAAGGTTTACGAGCCTTATACCTCAGGTCAAGAATCCCATGGTCCAGTGATCTGGGGATTGCTGTGGAAGTACAGCTAAGAATCAAGCTTAAGATTGAGTGGTACAAGGTCTCTAAAATCCATAAAATATCCTGTGTGGTTTTATAAGTGTTGTCTCTTTTCATTTTTATATATTGCCTCTGTGCATTTATGCACCACAAGTAAACTTTGAATAGAAATGAAATAGCTTCACTTTGCATTTCTGTAAAGCCAAGTTGGATTTAAGAGATACAAAAACTATAAGTACATCTGGATGCACATTGGTTCTCTGCTCCAAAAGCAATAAAAGCATTCGTAATGTAATCTACCATCTAATAAAGAAATTAAGGGGGACGATAAAAATTTTAAAATGTTAACAGGGAGAAATTAATTTCAAAATATCTCTTGAGTGTTAATAAAGGCATAAGGGATAATCTTGCAATGGAGATTCATAAAAGGATAGCCTTATTAAGTAACTTATTGGAAATCAGAATAAGTACATATGTCAAATGGATGGGACCATCAGCAAGAACATGGTGGAGCCATGTGTTGAGGTGATTAAAGAAAAAATATGGAATATAGGAAATAACACGACAAAATTTTTAAAATTACACGGGGAAGAAAGACAACATTTCAAATCCACAAGGGAAACAAGAAGGGATTGCAGCTCTTTTTATGACTCTTTGAGAAAACCTGCATCACCAATACCAAATTATCCCAGGCAGATGACATTTATAAGGGGAAATCATTGTGCCATGCATTTGTGCAGATGGCACCAAAAATCATAGACTCAAAAACCATGTCTCAGATGTGTATATGTTCATTATCCGCAGAATAGATACACATGGTGTATCTCCTTCCAAGAACTGAAGTAAAAATAGACTGAATTCTGGAACTGTGGGAGCCCTGCAGGGCCCCCTGAGCTTTTGGTGGGTGTGTTACTGTTATACAAGGGAGACACAGAAAATACAAAATCAACAACAATGCTTTTTAAGTATTCAAAGGTCATGAGGAAAAAATGTCCCCAAATACAATCCTGCTGGTTTCAGAGTCATGAGATTTTTATTAAAAAAATATACACCCTTCTTTTCTGATTTCTTAACACTGAAGGCTTCATGCAATTTTTCTCTTCCAGCTTTTCTCATCAAACAAAATCCGGAAAGTCTTTTTTCTGAAAAAGGCAATGAAAATTCCCACAGACCCATATGATTCCAGAAACTGGAGGCCCAGCAAAAGCATTGCCACTAACTTGTGCTAATTAGTGGCTTTCAGTGACTGTCCAAATTCAACTGTCATTTCTGAAAACATTTGCTTTAGTACAACATACAGTGCTATACATATATATATATGTGTATATATACATATATATATGTATATATACACTTATATATAATTTGTAGTAATAATACTCTGTATACATGTAGTATGCACTTGTGGTATTATCTATATAACTTGCTTAGTACAAATATAGCCAATTTGTATGCAACTGTGGTTGTAGGGGTGCTAAACCTCCTAAGAGAAAGTTCCTGTCAGAAAACCTGCTCTGTCCCTAACCTTCCATAGGCTGCAGCTTCTTTCATAGCTCTGGGATCCCCCAGGGGCTCCTCCCTGCACCTCCATGGGCTGCAGGGGCACAGCTGCCTCACCATGGTCTGCACCAGGGGCTGCAGGGGAATCTGTGCTCTGGTTCCTGGAGCACCTCCTGCCCCTCCTGCACTCACCTTGGTGTCTGCAGTTGTTCCTCTCACATATTCTCACTCCTCTCTCCCAGTTGCTGTGCAGCATTTTATCCCTTTCCTCAAATATCTTATTACAGAGGCATCACCAACATCATTGATGGGTCCAGTTTTGGCCGGTGGTGCGTCCACCTTGGAGCCAGCTGGAACTGTGTGTATGTGTGTGACATGGGGGCAGCTTGTGGTGTCTGCTCACAAAAGAGGGTCCCCTCAGACAGACCTATAAAGTCAGAAAACTAGGACACATACAGGAAATGGAAAGCAGATGGCTCAGCGGAAGGTGGTGTTTTATATCATAACTCGCCGATTAAAATATCTTCATAAAATGTAAGAAAGGACAGCTCATTGTAGTCTCTTGGGAAGTACCAATCTTAGCATGCTGAAGAAAGAGTGATTCTTCCCTGTCTCTTGGTGACTGTTATATAAAAGCTATAGGCTGAAGATCAATGAAAATCACCCTCTTAGACTAAGTCTCAAGTGTATCTTTCTTTCCTAGGTAAGGAAGATAGAAATACCAAGGGGAAAGATTCAGCAACTGAGCTGCTGAAGTATACCCATCAATCAGCACATGAACCAATTCTGTAAGAATTACCCAGTAAGGCATTTAAATACCCATTTCTCAGAGGCCACACTTCAAACCAACAGCTTAATTGCTTTTTCACACCTTTTCTTGTGCCCATTTTTTGTTGTGACATACATGCACCAGTGAATGACTGGCCTCAAAGAAATCTTCACTAAAACCTGAGGTGGTCTGGCAGCCACAGAAATCATTGGCATTGACTGAGTCATTGGGCTAAGATTTCAGTCATTAATAAGAAATCTTCTCATTTTCTTGTAGCAATGACAACAAAAATAAGCTCTAACAAAGCAAGAATCTTGGGGCAGCAAGGCTGTATAAGAGCCAGAGAAGACTTCATGTGTATTCAGAGACAAGAAAAACTAGAGGGAGCAGAATCTACTGAAGAACCACGAGCAGCTTTAGGTGTTCTTGAGATAAGAATAGTTAGTAGTTGAGGCAATATCAAGGACTTGCACTTTTCTTGGTCTACCTCTGTTGCTTTTTTGATAGTTAGTGAGAATAGGGCACTGGACCCTTATTCTGAGTCCTGATGGACCTTTTTATGTTATGCAGTAAGTGAAATGAAGACAGCTGAAATCTTTTGGTGTTGGGAGATAACAAGCCTTCAACCAATAGGAATCCAGGGTAATTGGGCAACAACTTTTTGGCCTTCAGAGATAATGAGGTACTCTGTGTTAGGAAAATTGTTCTCCACTAAGCCTTTGGAACAATTTGACATTCTGAGTATTTATATTTTAATTCCTAGCATCATGTAAAATGCTCCTATGAATAACATGTTGTGGTGGGTTGACACTGGCTGACTGTCAGGCACTTACCAAGCCACTCCATCACTCCCCTTCTCAACTGCATGANTCCATCACTCCCCTTCTCAGCTGCTTGAGGTGGAGGAGAAAATATGATAGAAGAGCTCAGTGTTCAAGATAAGGACAGGAGCATCACCCAGAAGTTACTGTCACAGGCAAAACAGATTTGACTTGGAGAAGTTAATTAAATTTATTGCCAGTTAAAATAGGATAGTGAGAAGTCAGAAAAAATCTTAAAACACTTTCTGCCCACCTTCTCTCTTCTTCCCAGGCTCAACTTCACTTTAAAATTTTTTACTTTCTCCCCTCAAGTAGCGCAGGGGGATGGGGAATGGGGTGTGCAGTCAGTCCATAACACTTCATGTCTGCCATTCCCAGTTCTTCCAAAGATGCCAATATCTACTCTGAGCTTGTTTCCTTTTCTGCCTTTGGACTGTGGAGAACAAGACATTCAAGAGAAAGATACATTGTTCAGGTATCTGTCTTAGGAAGCCAGGAATCCTCTGTGGATATGATTTGACACTGGATGTGGCAGAAACACACATGATCAGCACAAATACCTGGCTGACCTATAGCAAAAATTTGGGCGAGATGCATTACCAAGTGTTCTAATAAGTCTGCCTACAACAAATAAAACTGAAACCTAGAAAAGTTTAATTGAAAAAAGATAAGGAGTACACCATAAATATGGAAAATTAGATAACATGTAAAAATTCTATTTCTTCTAATAATCCTAGGTTTACAGTAACTCCTGTAAGGAAATTTTAGTTTTATATCTGTATTTAGTATTTTGAAAATATCTATAGCTTTTCTGAGGCAAATGAGTTTTCTCATCCACATATTCTTAGTTTTCTTTGCTATTTGAAATGGTTTGTCTTCCTTGCATCTTCTTTGATGCCCTTTTACAAGACAAAGTGAGACATCAGTTTATGGTGGTTGTTTTTTATTAGGAGTCAATTGTTTTTTTCTTGGCTCTATCTTACCTTTGTCTATTTTATCTTTCATCAAAGACTGTAGCAGGTAATGAAGATGTTTTCCTTTCCAACTGAGATTTTACCCTATTTCAGCCAATATTCATGCTGCAACAAATGGTCCCCTCCAGGTCAATTGGTAGAAGATGTACTGCCATTTCTAAATTATTATAAGCGTGTTAATATTTTCCTAACTCATTCATGAGGTTTCAGCTACTTAATCTATAAGAACACGTTCTATCAGCCAACAAATTGATATATGTTTTGTTTTTGTTGCATTCTATTTTTCCCCATCTTTGTCTCAGTGGTTGTCCCATTTGTGATCTGTATAGTTTTGACAGTTTGTGGTTGACCCCATGACACTGATCTAATTGATGACCACTTGAATTTTGATGACAAAGCAGCCGTATTAATCATGTAACACATCTGACTTCTTTTACTACATTAGCTCTCTGGGAAATCCTTTAGCAAATTACATCCACATGTTAAGCTCCTCTGAACAATCAGTCCTGCTAAAGCCTTAGCCACCAAAATCCATTTCTTTTCTTTAGAAATCAGTCTCTTAATCTCTAGCAACTTAACCTTTTTTCCATCAGGTTATAATCAAATTATATATGAATATTTCATGCACAAAGAACAGTCATTTTAGTACAGACAAGTGGAATTAACACAGAAACTGTCAAATTATTTGAATTGTAAGTACATAACAGCAGCTTGCAAGCTTGAAAAGCTTCACTGTTCTTTCTTTTTCCTATGTGCAGAAAATTACTTGGAATATTTAAGTCCATCCCTTCTTTGTAGCTTCTGCAGTGCTCAGAGTTCTAGGACAGAAAGCCCTAGAAATAGACTCATTAAGGAGAGAATTGGGTTGTAACTAGTGAAAACTACCCATCTCACTCCACCAGTCAGATGTTAAGTGAATTAGAAAGAAATGGCAGAAGTACTGATTCTTTAGGATAATTTTAAGAATTTGATTGTAATAGAGTTTCAAAGCTCACAAATCTGCCAATCCTTCACAGACCCAAAGGTTGCTATTGCCCAAACACAAGAGTATTACTCAGCACGTGAACCAACAGCCTGCTTAAGTGGGATAAAATCTCTGTTCTTATTTGTCTTTACACAATGAAGGTAGCCCTAACAGGTGTTAATCAAAAGTTACAGGTGTTGTCTCAACAGATTTGTAGTACATTTACTGACTGCACTCAAGTATGAGACCACAAAAATGTGATAGCAGTAAGTTTACACATCTACTTTATTTCTGGATTTTATTTCAATTATAAGTGGCTTTAATACTTTTCACTCTGTATTATAGGTCTCATAACGGAGCTACTCCTACAGGAGCATTTGAAATAACAGGAATAATTCAGTATGTTAAAATATTTTTTGAGACTTTGTAGTGGAAATCTTTTTTGCAGTTTCTGTGGATAGTTCTCTGAAATTATTTAGTTTTATTATTCCACCTACCAGAATCATAAAAATTGCATTAAAATGTTAGATCGGGGTATTTTCTGATAATGAAATATCTTGTATGCATATGTGTTGTGCACAGTGAATCAGAAGATTATGAAATGTGTTTCAGGATGTACTTGTGCACCTAGGCAAGTGAAAAATTTAACCTACTGGTGTAAAATACAGTGGTTTTCTCAATAAGTCGTGCTGATGGAAAAACATCCCTATACAAAGCACACAAAAAAAAGAAATGCTGACACTGTAAGTGATCTACCCCACTACCTTAAAATGCTGACTTTAACTCCCACTGCGCCTCAGAAGCAAGAAACATTGTGGGGTTTTTCAAAAGACATTCTCATGACATTCATCACATTGATTACTTCATAAGGTTTTCCTTTCTGCCCTCATTAAATGGTAAAGGATGCTGCTGCCTCATTGTCTGCCCTTGGGGCTCGATTCACTCGCACAGCTCACAATGGCTGGATCCCACCAGGTCACAGAATCACAGAATCATAGAACAATTTGGGTTTGAAGGAACATTAAAGATCATCCATATCTAAACAGCCTACCATGAGCAGGAAACCTCCCACTAGACCAGGTTATTCAGAGCCCAATCCAACCTCTCTTTGAACACTTCCAGGGACAGGGAGTCCACACCTTCTCTGGTCAACAAAGAGCAACCTGAAAGAGAAATCTCTTTGTATGACAAAGTAGCAAGTCTGTTTAGGGTGAAGTCTCAGAGAAGTCTGTCTCAAATTTCTTTCCTGAGAAGCCATATTTTGTCATCCAAGAGAGATTTTTCTAGGACACGCAGCAGGGTTGAACTCAGTTGCACTCACCACAAGGTTATAACAAGTTCTAACAAGTGCAACATTTTCCCTTTGACAATGCACTGAATATACTTCTCTCCTGTACTGCATTGCCTCTGAGCTGCAAGAGGAAGGGATGGAAACAGTACAATTGCCTTGAGATCTACCTGGGGTCTGTCACTGCCCCAAGAATCTTCCTGGGAGCATATTACATTTGAACTTTTGGGCACGATAAACCTTCAAGAAAGAAACAAATTTCCTTAAGAAGGATAGCCTACTAGATGTGCAGATAAACCTTATAACACAGCCATTACTACCAGAAGAGATAACCAAGACTTGCCAAGGGGCTTCATCCCTAATGCTTTATGTCCAGCTTCATTTTAACACAGAAAAAACAAATCTTCCACTGCCTGTCCCACAGGAAGATATGTGTCTAGTCTTTTTGCCTAATCATACATTACTTCATGGAAAAAGAAAAATGCTCAGTAGTTCTGCACTAGCAGACTTCCACCCTCTGTGTTGTCCACCTGGTCATGTTTCTTTGTGTATATTTATTTTTACCAGGGTCATTAACACAAGATTAGATGTTTTGGCCAATGTTAACAAAAGAAGGTGTGCTGCTGTTTTCCCTGTAGCACTTTTTTCTTTCCTTATCTTAGGCAGGAAAACAAAAGAGGCTAGAGTGCAAGAAACCATTTCCACCTAAAAAGCTTTAGACCATTAGTAATGCTGGAATTAAAAGATTAAAACACTTGTTTCAAGTGCTAAGTAGTCATGTTCTCTTATTAATGTCACACTCTACTAAACCATTATGCCATACTTTGTAATGCATGGATTCATCCCACACATCCTGTACAGAAAAGTGCTCTGGGCTTATGCTTAA
>VYZP01025038.1:9284-25819 GCA_013400635.1 Hypocryptadius cinnamomeus
GACATGGCCGAGGCGGGGCTGCTGCCGCCCGCCGCCGTGCCCGAGGGATCGCCCGGCGCCGAGCCCCGGAGGGTCCGCGGCGGGAGCGAGGGGTCGGGGCCGCCGGAGCTGGCCGGCGGCGACACGCGGGAGCTGCTGGAGGAGGTGGAGATGCAGATCGGCGACGTGAGTGCGGCGCGCTGCCCTCGGGCGGGCTCCGGGGCCCCCTCGGGGACGCTGCCGGGCGCCGGCGACCCCCAACCTCTCTGCCGTCCCTCCAGGCCGCCTTCTCGCTGGCGAAGATCCTGGAGGCGACTTCGGCCGTGTCGGCCCAGGTGGAGGAGCTGGCCACCAAGTGCTCGGAGAACGCCCGGTTCCTCAGGACGTGGCGGGACCTGCTGAGGGAGGGCTACGAGTCCCTGAAGCCCAGCGGCTGATGCTGGCCCTGCCCGCCGAGCCGCCCGCACTACCGCGGGGTTCTTTTCCACCGCCGCCTTTGGGGACCTCACATGGAGTTTTGTTTTCCCCCAGAGTTCTTTCACAAATACTTGAGGGCTCTGGTGTGGATGTTTTATGTTAGTCTACCCAATAAAAAAACTTTGTTTAGGGAATCAGTTTTGACTTTTAGATTCTTCGTTGAAGCTCAAGCGATCTCTTATTCTCCTATTTTTTTCTCTCTCTTTTGTGCTAACGTGGTAGATACAAAGTTAGTATGAGTGCTACGTTCAGAACTCATTACAGGTAGGGAAGTGGTGTCCTACGATAAAGAATTGTCAGCCCTCCTTTTTGAGAGCTGTCACCAGCAGAAACCCTGCCAACCCCAGAAAAACTTCAACTAACTTCATTTTTCTGTTACACATACTTTTTCTTCACTTTGAGTATGGGACAATGCGGCAAGTTGTGGCTTATTTATGGGCTGTAGAAAAGTCCTATCCCAAACCTTACTATTTTTAGCAGTATTGCAAGTATGTCTATAAAGCTGCAGATTATTTTTTGCAAGATGTTTTATTACTGCAAACAATTTTACCCAACCTTTTGTTGTAATTAAGCGCCTTATGATGAACCCTGTATCTCTGCAGGGTAGAAGTTTAGCAGCATTGTTTACTGATAGGATGGATTGTTTTGAACTGTAAGTAAAAGGTTCTCTTAGTTAGAATAGAATCTGTGACATGTATTCTCCCATCTCTGGGGAAGCACCTCAGAACTTTTTCAGTATTTGGTCCTGTTTTTTGTCTTTGCCTTAAGCAGTGACTAGTTTGATAGTCTAGAGCTTACTGTTAATAGAACCTTTTGGTCTGAAGGATGGCTGATCTGTAATAAATAGCTGTCCTGACACTCCTGTACCTTAGCCAGGCACTGTGGAAAAAAGTAATGCTGAGATGCAATGGCAGCCTGCAGGAGAACGTGACTCTGCCATGACTTATTAGCAGGCCTTATTTTTACTTATAGGACTTTGAGAAAGACCCACTGTAGCTTGCTTATCAAAACAATAAAGAAGTTGCAAAAGTTATGAAGTATTGACTGTTATTGTGTTACTGATAGAAACAAAGGTGACAGTGAATATAACCATAATCACATGTAGTGAAAACCAAGTAATGGCAAGGTCAGGGATCCTTGCACATCTCACCAAAGGCAGTTGCAGTCCTTGAGAGGGCTTAGCCCCTGAGTAAGGAACTTCTATTGAATTGAGTTCTAATTGTCCTAGTTAAAGACAATCCACGTGGCAGGATTTTGCTTAGGTGTTTTTAACCCCTACAACCCGAAATGTTGCTAAACAGCTTGGAAAAGAAGTCGTTTTGTTCAGCAGATAATATTTTATTTCAGTAGAACATACAGTAGTGGAAACAAGATGCTTAACAATCTTCAGTTTCAAATCCAAAGATAATCCAAAGTTCTGTAAACAGTTGAAGTGTAAGCCACACTTTTTCAAAATTCTACTTCTTATACTGCTAAGAAGTTAAGTGCAAACATTGGAAGTATCTTTTAACTTAATTTTAAATAGTTTCAAATCAATGCAAAAAAAAGCTTTTTTTACCTTTTTGGGCTTCTAGGCCATCAGACTGAATACGGTACTGAAAGAAGAAGGGAAGTTGTAATAATGCATAATAGAAAAGGTTCTTTTCAGTAAGAATGTGTTAAGGAACTGCCTCTAGGGGATTGTTTCAGATGGGATATTTTTTATTTTACGCTTGTAATTCTGGGAAGTAAAATAATGCTTCAAAAAGTGCTGAATGGCTGTGGTCTTTAAATTACTTTAGCTATAATGCATCCAGTCATGTACAAAGTGATTAAAATGTAGATGTCATGACACCTATTAAGACTGATAATTTTATATTTGACCATCTCCCTTGTACATAGAGAGACATCTTAAGACTGGAGTTTGTTGAAGTCTGCAAGCTGTGGTGAGCTACTTTTGGTAGCCTGTTAAGAAAAGTGAGGAAAAGAGCAGCAGCAAGGTGCTGGGATACTCAGTCCAGTCTTTCCAGAGTAAGAAGGAAGAAACTGCCACCAGTTAAAGCTGGGGGACACTCAGGGAAAAAAACCCAAAAAAACAACAAACAAACCAAACCTCTCCTTTTAATTTTTTTCTTCACCACAGTTCTGGTTCTGCCTGAATTGGAATCTTAAATATCATCTAGACCCAGCCTCTCCCTGCCATGGGCAGGGACACCCAGTAGATCAGACTGATCAAGGCCTTGTCCAACCTGGTGACCGCATTAGAACTATCATTACCATTTCACTATTGCCTTTACATGAGTGAAACAGACTGTAAATTTATAAAAGAAATATAATTTTTACTTGTTTGGCCTTGACAAATATAGTTAACTGACCTAATTATGAAATTTGAATGGTTTTCTTACAGCTATTGCTCCTTAAAGCTTTTTGAGAGATGAGGCAGCCTAAACAGAGCCAGTCAGAAACTTTGAGGAGAAAATACATTTCTTAATGATGAAATCAATTAACTCTTAAAAAAATCAGCTGTTGAAATGGGAACTTACAAGAAGAAAAAAGAAAAGACAGACAGACACACGCACACACACACACACAGACACACTTCCCCATAAACAGATGATTTTCAAACAATCTGCTTTTAGGGTGAGATGTTTCAAATGACAATTCATTTTTTCCACACTCTTGGCTTCTGGAAGAAAAAAGCCCTAAACAACTTATTTCTCATTCTGATCTAGGATGAATTGTCAAAATGGCAGGTACTGCTGTGAGATGGTAAAATGCCAGTTCTACCTGCAAACAGACACATGGCTCCCTCTTCTTCGCGCAGTGGTTCACGTGAGCCCTGATGCCACACCTCCCTCATTTTCCTCGTGGCTGTAAAGCAGCAAGCCCACGGGTGTGAAGCTAACAGTGCCGATGTCACCGTGAGGACTCAAACCATAATTATGTGTATGAATTTAGTCTTGTTGACTGTGTAGTCACTGAAGCATCAGAAGAGTCTGTACAAAGCACAGGCTTCGTAACCTTTGGCGTGGCTTCATGCATTGGCCACATCTCTACCCAAATGAATGATGGACCGTACGGTTTCTGGCTGCCTTTACCTCTTTTGGATCTTCTCTGTCTGTAGTTGTACCAAACCTGATGAATCATTTCTTTGAAAGGTCGTGTAGTCAAAGTGTAGAGAAGAGGATTCAAAGCACTATTTATTGGCAGTATAAAAATCACCACCCAAGAAGTTATGGTACCTTAGGGAGGGAAAAAGAAAGGCAGCTGTAGTATGCATCCCCAGTGTTTGCATTCTTTAGTTAGCATAAGCACTTGATGCCAGTGCAGCACAGCACGCTGTTGAGAGGGTGAGATCATGTGCTCTTAGGCTGAGCTTCTGGCACAAGAGGTACTTTTCTTTTTCTTCTTTCTTTTATACTTGCACTGCCTCTTATCTTCCTCTGTTTCCAGTACTCCCTGCAAAAGCTGACATTTATTATTCTCCCAGTAGTTCCATTTATCCCTCTTTTCTATGCCACAGCTCCCTATTTGCCCTGACAGACTTCTTGTTCTGGCTGAGCCCCTTTTTCTTGCCCCAAAACCTTTTGTCTCTGCTTTGCTCCTTATCTCTTCCTGCGATCTCTGTTCCCCATCTTCTTTCCAGGACTGATGACATGCAGTCCTAATCATGCCCCTGATACTCATTCTGTCCTGCAAAACTATCCTCCATTCCCCGTATCCCCTCAGAGCCTAGTTTTCTCTTCTGCACCAGGACTTCTCCATTCCTCTCCCTGAAAAAGAGCATCGTATACATCCTCCTAATGTCCTTCTTTTCCTGATGGTAAGAGTTTCTGTGTTCGCTGTCTGCCTGTGTCAGTCTGTGCATCTTTACAACATCCGTTTCTCGTCCTTTACTGTTTGGGAGATAAGTTACCTGAGGGGCAGGTGGAGAAGAGACAGGGTTAAAGTGCTGAAAGATGTCAGTGGGTGCCCTCCGTTGTGTTGTTTGGCTTACAAAATTGTTACCGAACTGCTCCAAGAGGGATAAAAACCTTAATTGACTCTCTCCTTCCAGGACACCCCTCCACGCCCCTCTCTGCTTTCACAACTTTGTTGCAATATCAACACATTCCTGTTCACGCCCATCCCATTTGCTACAGGTGCTTAGTTCCAAAACTGTCACAATGTATCACCAACACAAAGCAAATGTTATCAAAAGAGGTTTACAATTTGTGTTTGGAAACAAACAGGTGCTTAGTTCCAAAACTGTCACAATGTATCACCAACACAAAACAAATGCTATCAAAAGAGGTTTACAATTTGTGTCAATTTGGACAGCTAGCTGTCATGTCTTTAGTTTCACAGATTGAGTAATTACTCTTTAATCTGGTTCATCTATCACAGGACACTACTTTGCTTAACCCAAGATCGCCCTATGATTCAGCAAGATTTCTTCAAGGTTTCTTGATTTATAATACACCTGCTTCTACTTTTCAAGATATTTTCTTTCAAATATCATAGGTGGTTTGATAGCTCCTTGAAGAACAATTTAAAAATATTTGAAATAACTGAACATAATCAGCGTAACTTCCAGACATTTGAGGTGCAAGTCCAAACTTTGAAAATTTCAACTCCCAGCCCTCCTGGTCAGCACATAAGGCAAAGTCATCTGAACGAAAACATTTTCTTGCCAATGCAATATTGTGACATACATCTGTACACTGAGTCTGAATCTGCTGTTGCTGGTTTTTCTGTTCATGCTCACATGTCCTTTCTAATAGGGTTAACAAGCCCCACACGAAGAGGCTTTTTTTTCTGGCATCTACTGGTAATGCAAAGAGAAGGAAAAAATTAAGGTGCAATTCTAGTCTTTAAGTTACACTATTTTTACATGGGAATACATTCACAGCATGAAGAAGATAAGCAGATTTTTATGTAACTTAGTGAGTGGAGGTATAAATACCAGCTTGTAAAATAAAGTAATTTCAGAATAAGTCACATTATTGAATCAAGACAGAAAACACTATATCGTCCTGAGACATTTAGGCAACAGAACCAGCAAAAGTCCTAAGATGAGAAAAGCCAATGCAACTCAGCCTTGATTTTCAAATATATTTTGTACACTTTATAGATATTATATGCAGACAGACTTAAATTATTTGAATTTTGGAGTTTTTTCATATAACTCAAAGGTGCCTAATCTTTCATGACTGTAGTAATAGAGTTCAATTAAATAGCAAAACTATACTGTTCATTGTATTGTGTGACCGTATATATAGATATAGGACATGAAATGAATTGCAGCAATATAGGTCATTTCATTACATTATTTTTCCTCTGAAGTAGAAGGAACATTTCATGCAGGCACTGTTGAAACAGCCTCATAAAAGAAAGGACATACCTGGTATTTCTACTCGAAGTAAAGAAAGGAGTTTCAAAATAAAAATAGGTATCCAACATAGCGCATCAGTAAATACAATGAAGAAAAAACGTTTAGCAAGGATCATCTCTTTTTTAATATGATTCCGAATTTCAGTAGCCATAATAGCTGTCTGGTGAACACTGTAGAACATACTCCCATAGGAAAACACAATGATGATAAAAGCTGCCAAGTTTACACCTGTTTAAAAGTAAAAATTCATTATACCTTAAATGAATAATGGCAACTCTACATCACCTATTTGCAGTCTGGGTAATAAAGAAGAATATTTCATCTAAACAGCTAGTCCCATGGAATTAAGTGGCCAGAAAATCTGAGTCTGTCCTCATCTGAAGACTGAATTTTTGTTTCTACTCAGGTTTTTTTTTTTATTTCCTGGTAACTGGAGAAAGACTGCCATCTGATTAAAACTAAATAGTTCTCTGGCCTTACAATTGCTCTACTTCCTTAACATAGTCTATTAATTCACGAACATAATGGTCAATAATTTCTTTCTACCTTCTCATTCCTTCATGCATTTTAAGATAAGTAGGTACACATCTATTACAGTAAGGCATTTATATTGGAAATGGTCTTTAAATGCTTGCTGGAGCATCTAAATCCAAGGAGGTGTGAACATCACAGCTATCTTAATTGTTTGAAAACTTGGTTCCTTTGCAGCTCTAGTAACACATAAAGAAGAAAATCAACTCACCTAGGAAAATCACAACAGAATAAATCTGACTTCCTGAACTTTCTGATTGTTCTGAGTGAAGAGGAAAACAGACGCCATTGGTGCCATAGTAGTTCCTGAAAAATTCCTTATTGCTCAGTGGGATAAAAGCAACAGCAAACCCGATTATCCAGATAAGAACCAAAATGGAAATTGTCCTGCCTTTTCTGGGCTTCAAACACCTAAAAGGATAAACTATGCAGATGTATTTTTCCAAAGTCAGATAAGTCAACAGTAAGACTGACACCTCTGTAGACAGAATAGCCAGCGATCCAACCAATTGACAGTGAATACTGTCCATCCACAACTGAGCGTGCTTGTTGTATTCTCCACGATATTTAAGATCAAAAGCTCCAATCACAAATAAATATATTCCCATCAGACAGTCAGCACCTGTGGGCACAGTGCTTAACATCATTATTTACACATCTGAATTTCCCATTCTCTCTGTATATGTATATTGGAAAACAGACACACACACATACACACATAAATAAATATATGAGTCTCTACTTACAAGTAAGCTACTACATAGATATAGATATAAAATAGATATTAGATATAAAATCAATATTACATAGATATAAAATCAATATTACATCTGAAATAGTACTATGAATTACAATTAAGTAATTATAATTACTTAATTATAGTAATTATTTAGTAATTAAGTAATTATATTTCTTTTTCCTATTTTTGTTTTCCTTTTCATTTGGTCTGACAGCCCATGTTTCATACTTGTTTCCATTTTTTAAAGCTCTGGTAAAATGGTTTTGCAAATATAAAAATATACAGCTTTATTTATAGAAATATTCTTGCAACCCTTTTTTATTAGGCCTTATTTCTTTATTTATTTGTATATTAACATTTGGCTTAAGATAATTTTCTTTGAGTAGGCCATCTCTGCTGGATTCAAAGTTTATTTTTTCCACCTTTTGCTAGTTCAAAACTCATGTGCATAGTCTTCTAAGACCAGTAAGGGGAGATGACCTGCCAACACAGAATTGAAGGCTTCATGGGTATTTTGCTAAAAATTTTGCATAGTATTCAGATTGGTTTATGGGAAAAACAAAGTTTCAAAATCACCGACATGCTGTATTTAGAAATGTTGCAATAGTTTCATGCCATGTTGACAACTACCTCTCAAAATGCATCTAATTGCATTTGTGCAATTCTTATAGACTGTCCCGTATTGAGAGACTCAGGATTGTAGTGATTGTATTGTCAAGTAGTTAATCCATTAACTTGTCGTGCTTTCAGGAATAAAATAAAAAAAATCACCCTAATCCCTAATATTGGGGAACTAGGATAAATTAATATTCTATATTTGCATAAACACATTTGCACAAACATAAAGATTTGCATAAACAAGCTTTTGTTCATGCAAATAATAGAATATTTGAATGCAATAATTACATGCAGAAATCACTACTTACTGAGAAGTACATAGTAAAATACAGGTTTTTGGGTATTTGAAATACTGGAATTTTATTTCTTCTTGCTGAAGAAAATGGGAATTTGACAAAATTACTGTGGCATGAAAATCAAACATGAAACCTTTGGAATGTCCCAGTTGTCAAAGGCAGCATTTAATGAGACCTCTTGGTATATAAGCCACAGGATTTTGTGTTTCCATTTGCAACATCATGAAAGTAGAGTTAATCCAATGCTGGAAATACGTCACCGTACTATAATAACAAATATCATACATGCTACAAGCAGACTAAAAAGATGTTCTAGATATGGAGTACTCACAGCAGAGAGACATTATGGAGATGGCATGCAGCTTGTTCTCCGATCTGATGTAAGGCCTCATGCAGATAACAAAAATGTTTCCAAAGCAGGTAATGGCAGATACAACCCAGACAAACACTCTCTGTATGATGCTCGCTAAAAGATTCTCGAGGGAGGAGATCCCATCAGTGTTGGGTTTGCAGCTGCGCACGTGAGGAGCATACCCACAGTACTGGAATTTCTTAAAATATCTGGTTGTGAGAGACAGATGAGAGATCATTCTAGATAGGTTGTCAGAATATCAAAATTATCTAGTAACTACTCAGAAGACATGTTCTGAAAGAAGAAAAGTAAATCAAAAATGGTCAAAATTTGACAACTGCTCACGTGCTGCTTTTCATACACCTTTGTTTTCAATTATTCAGTATTCCGTAATTGTAAAATTCAGGCCAAACAAAGCAAACTTTCTAAAATAATCTACTTACATGTGGGAAAGGTTTCTCAGGGGACTGAACATTCTCCTCTGGATGTTCGCAATTTCAATGCCTTCCAAGCTGCTGTAAAAATACATTCTCAGTAAAAGGCCATAGAAACTCAGTGGCAAAAAACCAAATTTTATGAGCATTTAGTTGTGATTTTATGATTATAGGAAACTAGTGAAGAACTTTATGCATCTAATCTGTCAGCCCTTTGAAACCTGACCAAAAAGTCTTCGTAAAATCTGGAGTGGAACAAAAAGGAATTGCAAATAATTATAATAAACTCACTGTTCTTCCAGATTCATGAAGAAAATTCTTAGTGCTGCTCTCAGTCATGAGAATTGATGAATGTCTGATTAATATGTTGCCCTTTCAAAGTACTATTCTACTGTTGTTCTTTCATCATTTCTAGGGAAATAATAACTTGTTCTAGTAGTAATATTTTTCTTTTTTCTCTTCTCTCTTTTATCCCAGGGAGTGCTTTACTGGACAAACAAACCAATCCAAGAACTCAGTCTCTTCATTATGTCAAAACCAGCAGGAAGCTGGGACACAGAACACAGTATGCAAGAAAAAATGCTGGCTTTTTTGTGACGCACAGGTGGGATTCCTTATTTTAAATTTTATACCTATATATATGAAAGCAGTAATATTTTTTCCCCCGCATTGCTAGATCAATAAAATTTAACTCTGTAAGATGTTCTTTTAGAATTTCAGGTTCTGTATCGTTCCAGTCCCTCCTAGTCTCTGGTTAGATGTGCACCTGGTCAGGGTCTTTGGCTCTTCTTGTGGGGAGCCTTATTTGGATTTATTGTTCAAAGATTTGAATGTAATATTCCTGTGAGTTCTGAATTCATTTAGGCAAAAATGGAGAACTGGTTAGTTGATGTGGATTGGTGGGCAGTTTTGCTGGCAGACATGACAAAGCCCCAACATGGAATTGTGCTACTTTTATTTAAGTGCTGCAATGAATCCTAGGGAGTGCTTTCCCCAGCTATTTCTACTATTTCAAACAGATGAAGAGGGAACTGGTGTTCTACAAATGGCCAAAATACAGTTGCCTGTTGATCTATCTCAAGATTTAAGTTTTTTTAAGTAAAAGAGATAGAAGGCCATGATCACTGAGTTGTATGAGTTCTTTGGTGTTAAATAATAGATAAAATGATAAAATCACGTTGTAGATTGACCGTTAGGGAGGTAATTGGTTATTATTTTCTGTGCTCAGCTGCTTCTTTTCATAACACTTATATAGATTTAGTGTTTTCAGTTCATTAGCCTTTTACCAAATTTAGTTGAATTTGGCCAGGGGGTTCCAGTCACTATGAGGAAGCAGGTCTGATCAACAAAGGTATGTGTACTGCTGGCTACAGCTCACACATAATCATATCAGGTCAAACCATAAACTCCTACTGCACTGCTGTCCAAGAAAACATCTGATTTTTAATCACAACCATTTTTAGTAGGGCCTGCTGCAATAGGACAAGGGGTAATGGTTTTAAACTAAAAAATACTAGATTTAGACTAGATATTAAGAAAAAATTCTTTACAAATAGGTGGTGAAACACTGGAGTAGGTGGTCTAGAAAGGTGGTAGATTTCCCATGCCTAGGAACATTCCTGGTCAGGCTGGACAGGGCTCTGAGCAACCTGACCTAGTTGAAGATGTTCCTGTTCATTGCAGGGGAGTTGAACTAGAGGACTTCTAAGGGTCACTGCCAAAACAAACTATTCTATGATTTTGAAGTGATGTCTGACAAGAACCAATACTTCAGAGGTGAAGTGACTAGTGAAGAGGTACTTAAATCTACTGCAGGATAATTTCTGATTTGCAAGATAGTTGCTGCATCATCTCAGAGTTTTAGAAGGAGCTCTGCTGGCAGAATTCAAGTTAGACCTACTGTGTTAGTGCACCTGGAAAACTCCCCCTAAACTCTTCAGGGGCAATTTCTTACAAAACATATTCTGAATCATGTCCTGCTGAGGGAGATGTGCAAAATCACAAATAAAATAAAGCTAAAATATAAAAACTTTATACTTACAGGGATTTGAGTTTAATTAGAAAATCAAACTGGTCTATTTGTATTTTCTTGATGGGGTTGTAAGAAAGGTTCCTGTAAACACAACAAAAATAACTTTGGCCGCATTCCTTACGGCTTGTTCTAAAAATAAAGTCAATCTACTTTAAAAGTTAAATCCTGATATAATGTTAAGTGTTTCCATTAAATTATTAATTTCTTATGATGTAGCTAACATAGCTCATCTTGTATGGACTAACAAGATCTAGAAAAGGTAGAATTTAAACATGCTGTCTTTTGGGACAAGAAAATGCACATCTTTGGCAAAATTATTTTGGACAAAATGCTATATAAAATTGCTTTTGGTGTGTTTTTCAGCCAGAGCTTAAATGGTCCATACAAACAAATGAGGTCTTCTCTTTTCTGACACACATGGCTGAAAACATCATATCAAATGAGGAATATAGAGTTATGTATAATAATAAACAAGAATCCTTACAGTTGTGAAAGCTCCTTTAGTTCCTTAAATATATATGGAGGAAGTGATTCAATCTTGTTGCTAGCCAAATCTCTGCAGAAACACACAGGTTACAGTAAGTTCTTACTACATACAGTAATTTTACTGAATAGTTTTGCAGTGTCAATACACAAAATTTTATTTGTCAAACAGAATATTATTTATTCTATAGGTTATCAGAAATCTGGACTATAAAAGAATGATGTTAAAACGAGGTGGGAAGCTAGATCTATCAGATCCTGCTTTGTCTCATTAGTTCAGATATGCCATTAGATACATAATTTATTGTTATTTTAATCAAAAAGAAAATAAAATGCCATTGATTTGGCTTATAGAAGCTTACAAATTAATTAAACATATTGTTTCATGATGGGAATGTTTCCACATGGGCTAAACTGCACATCTCTACTTTTGTTTTTATTTCTACGTTTCATCTTGCTTTCTCTGTGTAGAAATCCTAATAACAGAGGAATAAAGGTCTCAGTCCAACCCAAAGTGTCAAACTGGTCTAAAAGACACTGAAGGCACATATGCACCTAGATTGTAGTGATACAAGAATAATTGATATTATTATATTCAGGGAACATAATGTGAGAAAAGACCCAATATGATTCACGCAGACGAGGTATTTTATTGATTATTAATTTCCTGTTCAATATATCTTTAAAAAATACCCTAAGGAAGGATGCCATCTCCAGAACATGCGATATGAAATAGAATTTATGATGAATGATATTTCTAATATAAATCACAAAACTGTGTGACTGGTACAAATAAAAGAAATCTACTCACAATTCATCTAACATCTGGAGAGAAGAAAAACTGTTTTCATTTAGGGAGCTGATTTTATTTCGTCTCATCACCCTGAAAGGATAAAACAAACTTATGTTACTTCTTCTTGATGTCTACTTAATTTTGAATATAAGGTTTTATAAACTTTAAAAGCTCTCTGTTCTCTGCACTTTCAAATATTTGCTCAATTCAGTTAATAAGCTAATTGCATCTAGAAGTTTGCCATTTTATCATTTGGTAAATAACTTTTTTTTTGCCTGTATATGCATGTACTTCTGCATATATATTTTTATATATGTATATATATATATACACACACACATATATACACCCATGGAAAGCTGGTGCAAATTGACTGAGGGCAGGCTGGAAGGCTTGTGACTTAATAATGTCTCACACACAGGTACATGGTTGTGCAATTTTTCATTCACCCTTATTTCATCTGCCACTGAGATTAGAAAGCCAAGAACATGGGTACTGCAGAAGAGTTAAAAATTGGAAGTGACACCCACCATGGACCCTACTGATCTACCAAAGAGCAGAAGGGATTTTCTGAAGATGGTTACATCATCACTGAAGAAACTTTGGAGAAAATTCTAAAATTGATGAGCCAGTCAACCCACCAGCCAATCAAAATAAGCAACAAGCTTTGTATTTTGTATGTTTGCTGGCTCTCATTATGAGATCTTTGACTCCAATACAAAGGTTATAATGAAAATTTCTAAATCTTAGTATCAGCCAAAGTCTCTTCAGTGAAGTCTTGTTATATATTTAAATGCTGAACTTTGCTGTAAAATGTAAACAGTGGATATTCTGTGTAGTGCTCACTTCAAACCAAACATTTTAATTTAATATCCTGAAGAAATAAATAACCATGATACTCAGGAAACTTTCATATTAGCTGTAATGAATCACTTGACTGTTCAGTATAAGCACATCTCACTCTGGCTAGCTAGCATATCCAATTACTTACAGTACAGTTAGAGTGCTGCAGGACATGAAAGTGGCATTTTTCACATGATGGATATGGTTGCCTTCAAGGTCTCTGGGATATAAAAGAACCCCATCAATCATCAGAAATAAACTCAGGCACTTATTCTAAGGTAATTGAAGAAAAATACTACCAGAATTTGACTACACAGAAGAGAGTGGGAGGCAGACATGTAATACTTCTGCACACTTACTGATGACTTCAGGCCATCAGCCCTGCAGTGACCCAGCAGGCACTCTGCAAGATCCAGCACCCCATAAGAAAAAGTGGTGTGGAAGTGCCATCCAAAGACAACAAAATAACATTTTTCCAGTGAAATAAGGTAGACTTACAGCCAGTTTAATCTTGGCATATATTGGCACAGAGGTTTATCAGGCAAACGAGCAAGAGAATTATTCATCATCTCTCTAAGAAAAAAAAAAAAAAGAGGAATAGTACAGCTGGTTATATTTGCACAGTTACTTTATAGAAAATATTCATGTCTCTTATGTACTTCTGAAAAAAACCCATTCCAATCTTGAATAGTTTTGAAAGTAGTATTATTTTCTTCAAATTCCACATACTTTCCCTGTGGCATCCTGTGCAGCAGTATTTTATCCTTAGCTTGCCAATGTCCAGGTAAAGGAAAGATGTTCACTCCACTCCACTGCTATTAAAATGAAATGTAGAACTCCAATACAAATCTACTATTCAGCCAGAACATGTAACTTCTATGAGTGATGGAAGAAGTGGGCTGTGGAGGGAGGTTTCCCTCTGGCATGCAGGGGAAGAGGGTCCCTCATCTTTCAGGCTGGAGAGGGCAGTGGCAGATCATAGACACGGTCTTGGGGAGGGGGTCAGGGTGCCACCAGGGGCAGGGACTATGGGACCTCTGCTGTCCCACCATGGCTCTGGAGGACACCTGGAACCCAGTGCTGCAGCTGCCTCGACCCTGCCCTTTCAGTGACACCTTTTATCATGTTCCTCACCTTTCTCCCTATACTTTTCCAGACACTGCATGTCCACTGCTGCCAAAATCCTCCCACTCTATCACATTTTGCTTGGGGTAAGGGAAAGCTGCAGGTGTACTACCAGCACTCTGGGGTGAGCAAGCACAGTCGGTGTAAAAAGGTTTTTATATGCATATGCCTTTCCTATTCTGTTCTTTTAAATAGCATCTTTTTTATCTGGTTTCATACTCACAGAAGAATAAGGGATTTGAGTCCATAGAATGTTAATGGATAGATCCGATTTATCCTGTTGTTTTCAATTATCCTATAAATTACAGCAAAATATGTATCAGATTGATAATTGACTTCAGTTTTAAATTGAAGAGATAATAAAAGGTAACAAGCTTTGTAGTGAATTTCTTCAAGAGTCCAGCCAAACTACTTATAAAAATGAACACACTATTCCATGATGGGTTAAGATATTAATTTCTTTCTAGAAAAATTGAATTAAAAAAATGTAACTTAGATAAAATAATTTCTTTCAACTTAGAAATAAGTGTTTTCCTTTGAGCCTTTTAAATCCTTTGATCAAGACACCTTGAATGGATTCTCTGTAAAAACAAAACAGCACAACCTAACAGTATTCTGTGGCAATCCAACAGTCCCAAACATGCAGAAGAATGTAAGACATAGTATTTACTTATTTTTAATAACTTCATCAAAATCTCTCTGAAAAGCAGTAATAAGCCAGTATTTCAGGTTATGACAGTAATTTTGTCTGGACATTCTAAGCACTATTTACAGGAAAAGACCTGCTTAAAAATTATCTATCTACTATTTTATAGTACCTAGGTTATTTAATATATTCATTTGTAACAAGCAATTACTAATAAACATTGTTTACCATTGTTAAAAGTTATCAATCATTGAAGCCATTAAGGTTCAAGAACTATTTTCTGCTCTCACCAAAGCCAATTGCATTTTTACCTTGCACAGTGTAACGGGAGCTCCTTAGTTATTAGCTAGTCTAAAGTAATGCTATGCAAAAAAATGAAAGCAATCAAAATATTTTATATATATATATTAATTAATGATTTATTGAGCAAAAAAAAAATACAAATAAGAAAGCAACATACAGCCATTCAAGTCTGTGAAGGTCTGCAAAAACAAAAGGCTCCAAATTTGTTATCTTGTTGTTGCTCAGGTATCTAAAACAAGACCAAACAAAGATGAATGAATGGAATTATTATTTAGCAGCAAACACATGAAAATGAGTTTTAAGATTATTTTTCCTTGATAATTTACCAGAATACTCCTGTTTTGTTAATAATTTTTTTTTACTTTGGCAATTTCTGTGCCATTGTTTGAAAGCAAGGCGGGACTCTCTCTAGTGAGGATTTTAAGAGCAATTATGTACAGCACTTTGTCTTATCTATAAGAAAGCACAGCCAGCTAAATATTTTCACTGTGTCATATTCACTGTGTCAAACCCTTTCCAGTTTCCTTCTGTGGAGTGATTTGTTCCATGAAAGTTTCCAGGATCCCATTCAGTCTTTGCCAAGGATATTAGTCATAAATGTAGATACCAGAATAATGAAAAAAGAAAAGCTGAAAATGAATGGGGAGGGGTACTATAAATGGTCTGCGAAGATAATAACAGCAGCTGTAATAACAGATAACCAGCCACACTTGTGTGAGGTACAGCATTGTAAAACTTCCCTTCTGAAAACACTGCAGTAAAAGTTCTGAATCAAACAGTGCAATGTATGTGTTGTATTTTTCACTGAGCATTTCCCTTAAAAGTTACAAACACCTTTCAGCAAGTGGCTGCAAAATAAAGAAAAAAATGTTCCTTTCATCACCTATACTAGTTACTTTGAATTGCATTTGTAAGCCAAAACACAGTGTTAAATAATTTTCATCCACCACAAGCTCTTGCTTTAATTTTACTCTTCATTCTCTTTGGCTTTCTGCAGGGTAACTACCATACTGTCTCCTTCTTCCATTCTGAGGATTTGGGGAATAAGATCAAAGAAGTATGAAGCCAGCTTGTGTTTTCAAAGTACTGTCCTGCCAGATAAACTTGCACAGATGCCTCTTATTCTATCTTTGCTTTCTCAAGTCAATCACTGGATTACAGTTTTGGACCACTTTGCAAGTTCCTAATATGGAATCAGGTAGAGAGAGACTCTCAGAGCTCTGCCTGCTGCTTTCTTCTTCAGTATCCCAAAAAAGCAATACTTACAGTTTTGTCAGGTTGTATAAACCTTTGAAAGCACGTTCAGATATGGCTCTGATTTTATTATTCTGGAGATACCTAAGATGATACAAACCCAAAACAATTTATTCTCTAAACAAGCAAAGTTAAAGCAAACATAAGTAAAAAATTGAAGTCTATCAGCTAAATTGAATACACATTTGATACTTTAAAATAAGCTGTTATATTTGCTACATCTTGAATTTGACAATAACCATTTCACAACTATAGCAGGAAAGATTGCAAGGCTGTC
>VYZP01025041.1:0-77505 GCA_013400635.1 Hypocryptadius cinnamomeus
CTTCTACGTTCTCTGCTCTTTCTGTTTCTAAGCCCTGCTTTTCCCAGCTTTCTGAAGATCTTTTTACCTTCACTGTTTCCCACAGTTGGGTGCTGAGGGGCTCTGCTGGAGTTCATTCACAGCCACGCTCAGAGGCTCCTGTGCCATCAGGGCAGGCAGGATGGGTCTGGAGGCTGTGCCCTCCTCCCTGGCTGCTGGCAGGAGCTCAGGAGCAGCAGACATGAGCTCCAGACCTGCTCCAGACCTGCTGCAACAGACTCCTCTCTGCTGCTTCATCAGCGCTTTCCACATAAAGAGCATTTTGGAGGGAGCAGAGAAATGCTTTGTGCAATTAAAAATCCCCAAAAGGACTTGGGCTGGTAGGATGTAAATAACAAAATGGCCAAATCAGCTTTCTCTCCTTGGAAGAGATCCAGAACAGAGATGCTGGTGGGTGGTTTGTGTTTTGAGTGGCTCTGTCCTGTCCTTCCTCTGCTGCCTGGCCCTCCTGCTCTGCCCTGACACCGCAGTGCCATGCTTGATTTATCCAATAAATGGTCTTTGAAGAAAAATGCTCCTTTGCCCAGGGCTGAGGAATGGCTGAATCGGGGAAAGCAGCACTTGGGGGTTTTCCTGGGAGGTTGTTTTGTCCAGTGCTGGTCAGGCCCTGGTCCAGCTCAGCCCCTGGGAGCTGCTGATGCTGCTCACCCTCCAGGGAGGGCTCAGCTGCAGCTCTTCCTGTTAAAAACCCTCAAACAGCCTCCCTCCCTGCAGGATGGAACAGGAACTTGCATTATTCCTGATTTCCACAAAGCAACCTGTTAACCCCAGGATGCACAGCAGCTTTTCCACGTGGGCAGCCATCCAACCCAGGTGTGATTTCCAAGTGAAACCCGAATTAATGGGATGGGGCGTGGCACTGGCAGGTTTGGGAAGCTGAGGAGAAGGAGATTGTTGTCACTTAGATGGGCCCAGAGCACTCCAGCTGTCTTCTGGGAATGTTTGGGCCAGGATGGATGGGCTTTGGTTCCTGTCAGGGGCTGCAAGTGCAAACCTTCACTTCTGTTCTCATCAAAATCAAATCTAGATCATTAGGAGGCAGCTGTATTGTTGGCACCTGGTTTGTTCTGTTAAAATATAGCTATCTTTTAAAAATTAGTAATTATAATAGAAATTTAACTATGTGGAATGCTCACAGTTACTGCTCTGACTTTTCTCATGGAAATAATTATAATTAAAAGGAAAGGAAGTGACTTTATTGCTGGCCAAATGGAGCCACCATTGATGAGATACAGCTTTTCAACTGGGCAAAACGTTCTGCCTTGCAGGAGCTTCAAGAACAGTTTTATTCCTTTAAATTCAATGATTTTTCAATGAAAGGATTAATCAGCCACTGCTGAAGAACATTCAGCTGTGCTTTCTGCTGCTGCCACAAGGAATCTCCTTCTTTTACCTCTACAAAGAGTTTTTACTGAAGTCCCATTTTGCTCAAAGGTTTGTGCTTAGAAATTTGTGAGAGGTTGAGGAATTGGGTGTGAAGTGGAGGGTACTGCATCCACCCAGGATAAACTGAGTCCACTTGGGGGTTTTGTGCTCAAGAAATGAGTCAGGAGGCACTTTTTGATACGGTTTAGTGGGCAGGGGGTATTTGGGTGAAGCTTGGACTTGATCTTGGAGGGCTTTTCCAGCCTGAGGGATTCTGTGACTCTGTGGCTGCAGCTGAAGCCCTGAGGCTGCTGCAGAGCTGTGCTGGCTCTGCCTTCCCCCACAGCCCCCAGGTGTGGCAGCAGCTGTGGCTTTGGTAGCTGGCGTGGTGGGGATGGACAAAGCCCATGCAGACCCCTGACACTGAGAGCAGAGCTCCAGATTGCCTTCTCTGGGGGGCTGGTGCTGTGTAAGAACAAATTACTGCAGAAATAAACGATGAGATGGGAAGTCTGAGGTGGGCTGGGAGGAGGCAGGAGTGGGAGTGGGGGAAAAATTGCAATTTTTCCATGGCAGCTCAGCAGTCCCCTGTGTGCAGCCTAATTTCAGAGATAATTGGTACATGATTTCCTGAATAGAATCCATTGTTATGTGTGCCCTGCAAACCCAACAAAGCCCTGGCTAATTCTGGATAACCAGGGGGTGATTCCATAGTTACACTGCAGTGAGGGTGAGGACTGGTTAACGATTTTTAAAGATCACATCAGTTAATTGGGAGTTGCTGGTAGTTAAAGCAGACTGGTCACCAAGGGGGCTGTGTGCAGCAGCAGCAGCAGCCCTGGCGAATTCCAGAGGCTGGCAGAAAGGAAATGCTGCTGGTCACACCTTGGTGTGCCAGGATCAGCCACTGCTGAAGGAAAAGCACGGGGTAATTCACTGTTTTGTGTGCAGAACTGCTCCTCAAGCCTCTGAAGGGCTCAGAGAGCTCCTCCCTGAACAGGGAACGTGTGGCAGGTTTGGAGCAGGTGGGAGTCCCCATCCAGAACAGGCTCATCTCCAGCAGGATATTTGGGAATGATGGGAGCTGCTGGGCACTCGATGGGCTGGAGGTAAAAAAAGCCCACAGTGGAAAAGTACCAACACTCAGGAGATGCTGCTGCTGTTTTTCCTGTTTTCCAGGGTTTTCCTGACTTCAGGTGGGATTCTCCACTTTAATGAAGCCTTTGCCTGATGGAGGGAGAAGGATGGAGTCACGTTTCTCTGTGGTTTCCAGGAGAAAAGGAGGGAACCACCCTGAACTCCTCTCCACAACTCAGAGAGCTCAGTAGGTTGAAGTAACCTGATAAAAACCCACAGCTCACCCAACCAAATCAGGTAAATGATTTTCAGCTTACTCAAAATGATTCGTGGATTTAGACAAAATTTATTGAAGAAGTCTCAACAAAAAAGAATGAAAATTATCAGAAAAACCAACAGCTTTGAGATGATTTTGGTTTGAAAATGGTGCTTCCATTTCAGAGGTATGGCATTTACTCCCAATTTAACCAGTCCTGTGGGTTTAAATTCAATAAAAAGGTAAAACTCGCTTAGAAGCTGTTTTTTAAAATCCTGCTCCCTCTTTTTTGGAAGCCTGGAAGGAACATAAAATGCAGTTCTCAGCAGAAGGATGTAATTGGGAGGAACTGTAATGGATGGGCTGTGTTTCTCTTTGAAGTTCCCATTGATCAGTGCTGCTGAGACGATTTTTCTAATCCATAACTCAGGAACATGAAGGAATTGTCACTTAATTCTTTGGGTGTTTGTGTTTCACCTCCTAAGAAAACAGACTCTGGCCTTGATTCAAGTTGTTCTGTGTAAAGTGGGGAAGGATCACCCAGTTCTAGTGGGGTTTTTTCATATAAATTTTCCTCCTGTTAACCAAAACAGTTCTGTGATTTCTTTTTAATGTCTGACTTTGGTGTAAGAAAACTCCATCTAATACCTTCTGCTCCAAGAATGTGCTTAAAGCCAGTGGAGCAGTAATTAAGAGATGATTCCCCTCCTCCTCTGCACTGGAGAGGCAGCTTGTGTTGAAAAACCAACCCTTCACAAGGAGGGAGAACCATCTGTCCTCTCTCTGAGGAAAGAGATCATTTTTTTATGCTCACATTAGCTGAACCTCCATGTAATAACTCGTTTCCATAAGGAAGGCACCCACTGGGATGAATTTTCATGCCCCTAATTGACACAGCTCTGATGGCAAAGCTGCCAGAGGAGCTCTGGCCACAGCTGCTGGGAAGATCAGGGAGGTCCAGTCAGATGCTTGACCAGCCCTGGGACCACGGGGACAGAATTCCTCTGGAATTGTGGATGTGCAGAAAAAACGTCCTGGTGGTTCAAGTGCCACTTGTACTGACAAAACACTTTCTCTGCACAGCCAGCTACTGCCAGGTTGTGATCTCTGGATTTCATTATCTCAGCTGAAACCAAACGCCCTGGGCAGGAATTTCTGAAGAGAAAACACTGGAGACTCTGAGGGTCTCACATAAATTCCTGCTGGATCCATGTAAGTTCTGGATATGAGGGCTCCTGGCTTGGAGAAAAGGGGGAACACTCAAACCCCAGGGGCGGGTACTCGAGTTCCTGATTCTGTTTTGATAAGAGAAGGAAAAATTATGCTCCTGCTTGAGGAAATGATGGTGATCCAGAATTCAGAGTAACAGTCATTAATAAATAATGAGAAGAGTTGTGAAGAAAATGAATTTTTCAAGGACCCTGAAGAACATCTTTGGAGCTGAGGTCTGGAACCTGCAGGAGGTACAACCTTCATCCCACTGCACATCGATCAGAGGTTTGGTAATTAGCTGCTTCTAAAATATCTTTTGCAGCTGATCTGATATTAGTGAACTGGTTTGGACCAGTACTTTCCACTGGTTTGAAGAAAAAGAAGGAAAATGGTGATTTGTTCTACCAGACTGTCTTCAAGCAGCAGTTTTTTTTATGGCTGATGTATTTGTAATGTGGGTTTGTCCTGCTACTTACCCCTGCTTTTGCATCTCTTTATCAAGGACTGACTAATAATTCTTCATAACAGCCTTTTGGGTGGGTTTGGCATCTATTTTTGCCCTGAAATCTCCTCATCCTTCTCCCTTTTAGAATCCTCTCAAATCCCTCTCCGTGCTCAGACACTTGAGGACAAGCTGTGGCCATTGTGTAAGTGCAGAGCACAATCCAAATGGAAATGAAAATAATTAAATATACATGACAAGCAGGTATTTAGACAAGCCTGGATTTCTTAATGGTTCATTTCCACCTTTCAACTAAATTAAATGTTGCTTTCATCTATTTTTAAAGGAATGTCTATTTTTTGTCAGGAGCTGCCCTGCTCCATCTGTTCCTCAGATGGTTTTTCCTCATCCCAAGGACAGCCCCACTGGCTGTGTCAAAGCCACGAGATTTTTATGGCACCACGGATGAGGATTCACACAAACCAAGGCTCTGTTACCTCCAGGACCCTTTGGAAAGTCAAGTCCTCTGTAATTAATGACTGTTCGTATTAATGACGTGGTCCTGGCACTTATGGCATGGATTTTGGGACCTGCTTCTCCCAGTGCCCCTCAGCAGCTGGAAGCTTTGGGGGCTTCAAGTCCTGCCTGTATCAAACCCATTCCCAATAATCCAAGACCCAGCCTGTGCTGTGCTGAAATTCCCATATCTGCAGCTGGAATTCTGCTTCCATTCCCATATCTGCAGCTGGAATTCTGCTTCCATTCCCATATCTGCAGCTGGAATTCCCATATAAATGGAATGTTTCCATTCCCACATTTACAGCTGGAATTCTGCTTCCATTCCCATATCTGCAGCTGAAATTCCCATTTAAATGGAATGCTTCCATTCCCATGTGAATGGCTGAGCAGGATGATAGGAGCTGGTCAAGGGGCTCTTGGCAGTCGCTCTGCTCCCATCTTGGGAATCTCATTCTCATTGTCTGAAAATCAGGGACTGGGAAAAAAAAAAATTAAGGTTTTTTTTTTCCTCTTAATGACAGGTAAAATGAGGGGAATAACAAGAGGAAAAATGACTGTAAAATGCAGCATGTGAAGAAGATATTTGCATATCCCTCTCTTGGGTGGCTCAAGTGGACGTGGATCACGGATCTGTCTCCTTTGATGGAACAGGTACTGGGATTGGAGTTCTGAGGGAGATTTCAGGGATTCAAACCCTCACATGGGTTTGAATGGGTGCAGGTATGGGTGCCCTGCTGCCCCTGGGCATTCCTGGCTCCACAGCCTGTCCAGAGGCAGAACCCCTGCTGTAATTCCCAGGCTGGGAGATGAATATCCCTTGGCAGCTTCCCACGAGTCCGTATTGATCGGGGCAGCGCTGCCCTTTGCTTTTGTGCTGAACAACCCAGTGTTTGCAACTGAGACCTGCCAGGAGCTGAGGGACTTAACAGGGCACGTTGGAAGGAACAGGACCATAAATTTCCCAGGAATTCACGCCGTGGTTAACGCTGGGGAGGAACAGGCTGCACACAAACGGCCCTGCCATGCAGATCCCGATCGATGCACTGACAAATATCCTGCTGCATCCTGCTGCCTCACTCAATATTTCTTCAAATAAACGGAATTCAGGAGGCAGGGAAAGGCAGAACGTTCCACCTGAAGTGGTGCATGGATGGGAGGTATTGTGGAACTAATCAGGAGTGGATGGATGAGCTTTGTGGCTGCCTCGCTGTTTATTTCATATCTCTGCTGCTAAACTGTATTCAAAGGGCTCTAATTGAAAAGGGGCCTGCTTGACAGGTAAAGCACCTTTTCTCCAGTGTGTCTTGTGAAAAGGCAGTACAATATCATTTCTGGGGGATAAATCCAGGAATTGACAGGAATCTAGGTCAATACATTGATGCAGGGAACAAGGAACCCTCTTCCAGCAATTTCCCCTCAAGCTCCAGGACTCCACCAGGCATTGCCCAGCATCTCCACCCTTCCAAGGGCTCTTCTGGAGCATCCAGCTCTCTGTGCCCTGCATCTCCCTCAGCTCCTCAGGTGTCTCCAGCTCTCTGTCCTCTGTCACCCAGCTCAGCCTCAACACCCCCTGCCCCTCTATGCTGAAGCAGAAGATGGTGTCTGCAGAGGGGCAGAGCCTTCCAAAGGTGATGGCCAAAGTGTTTTAATGTTGGGTGTCTTTGCTGGTTGGTGTTGGACAGTTAGGAAAATCAGGAAAAAAGGAGATATTTGATGTGCAAAAGGAACCATAAAGTAGGGTGCCCACAGAAGCTGTGGCTGCCCCATCCCTGGAGAGTCCAGGGCCAGGTTGGATGAGACCTGGAACAACCTGGGATGGTAGAAGGTGTCAGGGGGTGGAACTGGATGAGCTTTAGCTGGAGGGGACCTCCCCACTTATGGACACTCCAGGAGGGAGCTGTTTTTGCTGGAGAGGGATTCTCACTGAGCTCCCACTGCTGTGTGAGCTGGGAATTCGGGGGAGGTTTGGTGGGGGGGTGACAAACATGCACTGCAAGGAGAAACTTGGACTGACACTTGACAACTCCTCAGTTTTGTAAATTCCAGAGGAATTTGAATTGCATGGTATTTTTTCACTTGCAAATGTTGCAGACTTGTTATTTTTCCCTTTTCCACATATTTTAAGCTTATGGCATTGTGTAATTTTTTATAACTCCGTCCTTGTGAAGGGACAGGCAGAGAGCAATATCTCAGGAATAATTCCCTTGCAACAGCAATCTGCTTTTGCCTGCAGACAAAATAATCCAAACCACGTTAATAGTTTTAATTTCCAGTGGTGTAAGAGCTGGTGCTTCTGGAAAAGGTGATCTTTAAACCTGTGGTGGACTCAGGTGCCTCCAGAAGAGCTCTGTGGGAGCTTCAGGTTTGTTAGTGGAGCAAAATATTGGAGCTACAAGCTTGTTTGGAAATACTTTATGGAAGAGCAACTGGAGTGACCAAAGCAGGTGTTGAACTGAAGGGACTGCAGGGGGATTTGGTCCTGGGCTGGTTGAAGCTAAGGAAGGGCAGGAGAAGCCAAATGTTTGAGGAGGCCTGGAAGGGCAATGGCAGGAGATGTTTAGATAAACAGTAAACAACTGCTGAAGGCAGGGATTGAGAGATGTAAAAAGAAATGAATGGGGGGGAAAAAAGGGTTGTAATGAAACTCTGAGAGGATGTGGTCAGCCTGTGCCAGTGGGATTAAGTTCTGTGCCATCAGGGCTCAGTGGCTCATGGGACTGTCCCCAGCCTCTGGGGCAGGTGACACGCTCAGGGAGAGCCAGAAGCTGCTCCAAACTGGTGGTGGAAAACACAAGTAAAACTGAAACTCATGAATGTTTTGGTGGGGAGGAGGAGAGAAGAAAATGTGGGTTTTTTTTAATGCCAGCTGGTGCCTTGTCTTTCATGGAAGAGGAGGAGGAGGGAGAGAGGAGGTTGATTCTCCCATGGGAGAGGAGGAGGATGGAAAGTTGCTGAGGAAACCATTGGATTTCCTGGCATGATGTGATGGGGGAATTTGACCATCCCTCGATAACAACAAAGATGTCTTTGCACAAAATTCCATTTAATCCCTGTTCAGAGTAAGTCAGGAGAGCTGAGGGAGCTCTGTGCCCTCAGAGAGGGATGGGAGTAGCACAGGTGTGGCCTTTAGGGTCCTTGGAGGCAGGACAAGGTGAGTGGAGCATCCCTGCTCTGCATCTGCCCGCTGAGGTGAGGCAGGGACACAGAGGGACAGCACAGGAAGAGCTCCCTGGAACTGCTTTCCTTCTCTTGTCACTGCCCTCCATCTCCACTGCAGGAAATGCTCTTAGGACACTGAAAATAAACAGCATCTCTTTTCCTACCATTCCCAACAGCACTCCCAATTTCTGGGAGCCTCTGCCCTTGCAGGAGTGCCAGGCCCTGGAGGTGCCCCCACACATCTGCTGGTGCCTGGCCTTGGCATCCCAGGCTCCTGGCAATCCCCTGCAAATGGGGCTTTTCCCTCCATTTTGGTGGGAAAAGCCCATTTCTCTCCCTCCCCTGACTGCTGATGGCCCCATTCCCATCTCTGTGCAGCATAAATCCCACTTTAGCTCTGTGAGATCTTCTCTGGGCTCTGTGGGCTGTTGTGCAGTCACTCCACTGCTGCTGGGAGCATTTGGAGCCCTTCCTATTATTTGTCTTTATTCTGGGGAATAAATGCTCGGCATTTGCTGCAGATGTGCCTCTTCTACCCAAAAAATCCCCCTCAGCAGCAGAAATTAGCACAGGCACAACAGGCAGAGGTGGAAACACTCTGGAAATGCCACACTGGCTTTTCCCAAACGACAGTGGTGACATTTTGGATTGACAGGATCCAAACCATTGTGGGAGTGCTTCAGGCAGCACAGTGAGGGGTGGGGTGTCCCTGCTCCTCAGCTTCCCAGCACTTGTTTTTCTGGATTTTCTGCGTCCAGGAGATTCCCCCCAGTTGCCACTCTGGCTGCTCTCTGGTGTTTTATGCAGAAAATTAAGTTTTTACAGTGTCCAGTGATGGTGTTTAACCCTGGGATAACATTTAAATGTGGAACAGCAAAGCAAGCTGGGAGGAACCTCTCACAGTGAGGCGAGAGCTCACTCATTTACAAAAGTACTTCAGTAGGAATTAAAATAAAATTTCCATTTTCCACACCCTCATTCTGATCCTCATTGTCATTAACTTACTCCAAACCCCACTTGGTATTTCAAACTGGAGTAAATCATTCTGTCTTCCAATTAACTTCCATCCTCCAGACAACATAATGGGACTGATTTTATTCAACTCTGTGGTTTAATAAACATCTAAACAATTCTTTATCTCTGAGCCACGCAGAAATGTGCACTTCTGGTGTACTGAGCACGAGGTAATGGGCAAGAGGAAAATTACTGGAGAGAACTCATCCTGGGTTTGGTTTCCCAGCTCACTCTGGGAGTGATGGGCAAAGCCAGGGAATGAGCTCCTCTCCCACAATATTTCCATGGAGAAAGTATTGCACTCCTGTTCCAAACCCTGGGGCTTTTGGCTGCCTAAGCAAAGGCACTGCAGGGGTCAGCTGGAGGCTCAGCAGCCCAGAGGAGGCAGGGATGTGGCAGTGACTATGAAATATGATTATTTCCATCACAGAGACAAGGCTGGGATGCTGGGACAGGGCCTGGAGACAGGCTGGAGGACTCGGTGTTCTGGGATCAGCCATGGGCATGTGCAGAGGGCCCAGCTCAATTTAAGGAATAAAAGCTATCAAAGTGATGTGAGTTGAACAACACTGACCAGCAATGTGCTGTTAAATTATTCAGTGTTTAAAAGCTGAGAACGTGGCTGAAGGGGCAGAGTTCTGCTGCCAGAGTCCCAGCACAGGGCAGCAGCAGGACAGTGACCCCACTGAGGGTTCTGCTAAAAGGGGCAGGTTTGTACAAGGGGCCCTGGGCACAAGGCTGGCAGCACCTTGTAAAAAGTGAATTATTCTGCTGCTGTCACTGTGTGCTCACAGGGTCCTGCATGGCCACTGTGGGACAGGGCTGAGTGGATGACCTGGTGGGATGACCTGGAAAGGGAATGTTAACAGTGAGGAAATGGCATTGTGCCTGATTTTTCCTTTTGGATATTGTCTCCAGGAGAGTTTGAGCAGATGTGTAGTCAAGGAGCAGAAAGAGTGTGGTGTCATTTATCACAGAATCAGAGAGTGGTCTGTGTGGAGAGGGACATTAAAACTCAACCCATCCCAGTGGAAGGGACACCTCCCACTATGCCAGGCTGCTCCCAGCCCCAATGTCCAGCCTGGCCTTGGCCACTTTCAGGGATCCAGGGACAGCCACAGCTGCTCTGGGCACCCTGTTCCAAACCAGTAACTAAACTGATGACTCTGGGGTCTGGAATTTCAGCTTCTGTGGCCTTTTCCAGCCCAGCCTGTGAAATGAAATGGGCTAAATCCATTCCAATAATGAGTGTCTTTGAGGAAGACAATCTCCTCAAAGGATTCTTGGAGCAGGGAAGGAGAAAGACTGGATTCCTTGAGCTCTTTGCTAATTACTGGCCTGGAGCTGGGCTGTGGTGTGTGCACACCAAGCTCTGAGGTGGAAAATTCTGGTTGGCATCACCCACGATCAGGAGCCTTGGGCTGAGCACTGTGGAAATCCTTCTGCTCCATTTTATGCCTGACAGTAAAAATGAGCCTTTGTTCCTGAAGTAAGGAACTCCAGCCCTGCCTGAGCTGAGGGAAGGGATCTGCAGAGGCCAGGCTGCAGTGGAATGCAAACAGGGCCACATTGGCAAAAATGAGGAGTTAATTTAGTGGTGAATGCTCTGATGTTTTTTCCCAGATGTGTTTGCAGAGCCATTAAGAGCTGTGTTTAATCTCAGCTCCATTTGCAATCTGATGCACATTATGCTGCCTCCACACGGAGCAGGAGCAGTTAATGGCACTGGATGGCTCTGCCCCTCCAGGAGAGGCTGGATGAGCTCTTTGTGTCCAGGCTGCTCTTCAAAGGCACTCTGGAGCCAGCTCTGACCCCAGCCCAGGGCTGAGGGCTGTTCCCTGGCTGTGTGTGCCACACTTGCACGCCACCATTTGGGACTGGATGGAAACTTCCCTGAATTAGTAATGATGTTTTTATTTTTAAGGGACTCAAGCTCAGGCAGCACTTTAAAAAATGAATTTTAGGTGATTTCTTTCTGCTTGGATGCTCAGAGCTGCCTGAATATTGTCTGTTAAAGCTGCTGCAACTTGTGTCTCTAATGGAGGTGCTCACGCTCCCTAAACTGTTTGGCAAACACTGGCTGTCGTGGCTCATCCTCCTGATTAAATCCCATATTTGCATTTCCTTGGATATACAAAGAAAAAGCAAATCAGCAATGAGCAGCACAGTTAGAGCAGGAATAAGCAAACAGGGATAGAGGAATAACTGCTGGTCTGGAGATGCCACACTGCAGAGCCAGCCAGGCATGCAGGGCCTGTGCAGCAGAGCATCCCTGCATCCCTCAGAGCATCCCTGCATCCCTCAGAGCATCTCTGCATCCTTCACAGCATCCCTCAGAGCATCCCTGCATCCCTCAGAGCATCCCTGCATCCCTCAGAGCATCTCTGCATCCTTCACAGCATCCCTTAGAGTATCCTGCATCCCTCAGAGCATCCCTGCATCCCCCAGAGCATCCTGAATCCTTCGGAGCATCCCTGCATCCCTCAGAACATCCCATATCCCAAACAGCATCCCTCAGAGCATCCTGCATCCCCCAGAGCATCCTGCATCCCTCAGGGCATCCCTGCATCCCCCAGAGCATCCTGCATCCCCCAGAGCATCCTGCATCCCTCAGGGCATCCCTGCATCCCCCAGAGCATCCTGAATCCTTCAGAGCATCCCTGCATCCCCCAGAGCATCCTGAATCCCTCAGAGCATCCCTGCATCCCCCATAGCATCCTGCATCCCTCAGAGCATCCTGCATCCCCCAGATCATCCCGAGCCACCCCGGGATCCCAGTGTCACCCCGGTGCTGCCAGAGGAGCAGGGTGGCCCAGCCCATTCGCTGCCAGGTGCCCCTGGGCAAGCCCTGATGGACACGAGCACTCCAGCTCAGCAGGGCTCAAGTGGAAGGTGCTGTGTGGGGTTTCTTGCTTTGCCCTTTTCCTTTATTTCATCAGAAGGATGGGAGGCAAAGTCTGATGTTTTAACACTTGGCCTACTATTAGCTGGGGAAATCTAGCAGATGTGCTTCATCATCTCAAAGATATGAGCAATCTCCAGCACTCTGGTATTAATGTGGGGAGATTGACTCAAAGTGTTTTGCTTCAATGGCTCTTAAGAAATTCACAGTTCATTTCCAATCATTAAAATAATTAGTGCTGTGCTCTGCCTCCTCTGAGGACAGAGCTGTAGGGCCAGCTGCCCTGGGTGGGAGTGAGGGCTGAGCTCCCTCCTCAGCCTGGCATGGGGACGATGCTGAACCTGCCTGGGGGACCCAGGGGAAAGCCCAGCTTAAAGGAGGACTTGGGGGTTTAAATGGCTTTGAGGGGCCCTGGCCCCGAAGGAGCACATGAAAAACTGCCCCATTTGTTCTAATGAGGCTGCTCCTGTGATAGAGAGAGTGCCATAAATAAGTGATTACAGGACTGAGCCAAAACCAATCACAAGGATTAGATCTGACTCATGGGATCAAGAGAAGTCCTTGGTTTTACTGGAGGCAAGGGGAAAAGTCTGTTCTTTGATGGATCCCATTTCACTCTACAAAGAGGTCTTGGAAAATAGGAGTTAAGCCAGTGTTGCTGCTCAGGGGAGGATGTCAGGCACAGGGAGCTCTAGAACTGCACTTCTCTTTTAATATTGTTTCTGTAACCAGTTCTCATCTAATCTTTTTGGGAAAAGCAGGGGTATTCTTGCAGTTCTGGTGTTTGGTAGCAAGATCTGGAAGGTATTTCTGTAAACAGGCTTGAAATGGATAGAGTTTGGCTCAGCTGAGCCAAAGCTTTTCTGTGCATTGGCAGTTTGGGGAGGTGAGCTTTGTAGGGTGGACAGTTTGGGATGGGTAGGAATGGGATATTAGAGCCAGGGCAGTAGAACCTCAATGCAAAGGGGCTTCAGGAGCATGCAGGGGGCTGGAAACCTGCCAGCTGTTGGGTTTGAACTCAAACCAAGCGTGAATCAAAGTGAAAACCTCTCTGTTTGCCCCATGGCAATGCAGGATCTGAGGGGCCAGGAGCCAGACAGGACCAGGGGAATGGCTCTAAGCTGAAGAGTTCCATTGGATACATGGAGCAAATCCTTCCCTGGGAGGGTGGGCAGGCCCTGGCACAGGGTGCCCACAGCAGCTGGGGCTGCCCCTGGATCCCTGGCAGTGCCCAGTACCAGGCTGGACATTGGGGCTGGGAGCAGCCTGGGACAGTGGGAGGTGTCCCTGCCACGGCAGGGGTGGAAGCAGAGGATCCACTCACTTTGAGGATTGAAGAATTCAGGTGTTTGGGAAGTTTCCATTCATTATTCCCTTATTTAACTTGGATAAGTGTCACCCATTGGAGCTTTAGGAAGCCAGGCTGTGAGTGTGCCAGGAAAATAGGAAGCAATAAAAAAGGCTGTTGAGACACTTATCCAATGCTGGGGGAATTTTCAGAACAGCTGTAGTTGAGTAATTATGAGCAGAACCCTTGTTTCCACTGAAAATAATGTATATTAGATTATTCCCTAATGATAAAGATTATTTAAAAGACAAAAGCTATAGAATAATAGACATTAGCAGATGTATCTATTTCCAAAATCCCTGAAACCAGACTTAAATCTTGGGAGTTATTCCTCACCTTTAGCAGAGCTCTCATCAGCTGCAGTGTAAGCCCCAGGGCTGACACTCCAGATAAGTCCATGATATAGTTGAGCCCTAAAACTCTTAACAGAAAATACATCAGGACTTACTGTAAAATTTCATGGAGGATTAGAGAAAATATTAAGTCAATAGTTCTTTAGTTATGAGGGGCTTTTAAGGTAATCAATACTTTCCAGCCATGTTAGTGCCTACAGTGATAAAAGATGACATGAATACCCAACTTTTCTCTTTTTTTTGGTATATTTATGTATATCCTTCCTGTAGTCACTCCTGCTAGAATCAATAGCTATACAAGGAATATGGTTATTTTTAAATGGCATCAATATTGATTCACCTGTAACTGCCAGTTTCAGCTGGAACTTGATTTCAAGTAAAAAACCCTCACTTTTTCATACAAAGGGATTACCAACCTCCCTAAATCTCTGGAGCACCCCTGCCTTTGCTTCTAGTGAATTCTGCATTTAGCAGTGTGCTAATGCAGCAGAAACTATTTTAGGATTAATAAATCCTAAAAATAGGATTAATAGGATTAATTCTAAAATTTCTTTGGCGTTACATGACATTTTATGTCCTCAAAGCATTGTGCAGATGTTAATTGAATTTAATTGATATCATTCAGTCCCCAAAGTTATATGCGTGCAGTTATTAATGGTTTAATTATTTTGTCAATGGAATAGATTCTTTCCTTTTGATTCTGCTTCAGGAGATCCAGACAGTCCTTAGGCTGAATCCTTTTTATTCAGGTGACTCGGTTGGTCCAAGGATAAAATTTTGCCCAGGGCATCCTCAGGCAGGGATTTTCCCCCTGATCAGCCCGAGGTCTGGAAGGGATGATTCCTTCCCAAGCACTGGGCTCTGCACGTGGAATGTTTGCTAAATCCAGGTCAGGCTGTTCCTTCAGCCTGGGCAGGGATCTCATGGAACCATGGGATGGTTTGGGTTGGAAGGGAGCTTAGAGATCATCTCATTCCAGCTCCCTGGGACTGGGACACTCCACTGTCCCAGGCTGCTCCCAGCCCTGTCCAGCCTGGCCTTGGACACTTCCAGGGATCCAGGGGCAGCCACAGCTGCTCTGGTGCCTCCCCACCCTCACAGCAAAGGATTAAAATTGAATTAACATTAGAATTAAAGAAATAAAACAATCTCTGAAGAAAAAGCACACTGGCCAGTCCTCCCTCTGCATCCCTGACTCCAGTGCCTCCCCCAGGCTGGAGCTGTGACAGGGACAGGGCTGCACTCCAGGGGAAGGATTTTCCCTGCATCTCGGGAGAGCAGCTCTGGGAAAGCTCTGCCATGATCTGAATGAACATCTGCATTGAATGGCAGCAGCCTTTGGTTGTTTTGTAATTAACCAAACCTCCCCTTCAGTCAGGAGGGAGCTCTGCAGTGTTCCTGGGCGTTCCTGACTGCCAGGGGGTCTCAGGGGTGACACAATTCCAGCAGGCTGCTGCATGGGGCAGTTTTCCTGGCTGAACCTGGCTTCTGCCACTCCCAGGTTTGTTCCATGTGGTGTTTGCTCAGCTCCCAGCAAGTTCCAGGGGATGAGGAGAGGATACACGAGGATACACTGAATTAATGATGGCACCCAGAACTGCATTCTTTTGGCTGAATTTAAATAACGTTGGACTACCATTTTCATCTTGTTTTCAGCCCACTTGTGTGGCTGAACACAGACTCCTGCAGCAGTTGCCAGCTGAAATTCCCCCTGGAAATTAGCTCCCAGATGCCTTAAGATCAGCAAAGCTGTTCCATGTACAATTTGTCCCTTTCTGACCCATTCTAAGAAGATGGAAGAAAATCTCTTGGGTTTGAAAATGAAAGAAACTCATCTTTAAAAACATCACTGAATCCACTGCATTTAGAAGCTTTATTGAGAGATGTTGCAAAACTATTCCCAAAAATGGTTGGGAAGAGCAAGAGGGTGGGTGCAGCAGGAAACCACTGAACCTTTTATGCTCAGACCAGTTGCCTCAGTGGCTCTTAAGGCACAGAGCACTGGATTTGGAGTAAATCAGCCACAGCACACTCAGGGAGTTTCCAGCAGGGAAACCTGTGCGTTATGCCCACCTTCCTGGAGCAGCATTCCTGGATGGCAGGGTTAAAATCCCATTGTGTCACTGTCACTTCTGCAGGAAGTGCCTTTTCCTTGGGAGCTGTAAAGGTTTCTGGGATGGGGCAGGGGTAGAAGTCGATCCTGGTGCCTGTGCCTGCACAAGGAGAGGCACTCAGGGGACACCAGGCTCCTTCTCCAGCTCCCAGTAAATAGGGCATTAAAAGGGAATTACTGTGTTCTGCATTTGAGAAAATGGTTGGTCTTCTTCCAGTGGAGTGGCAGGCCCTAATGATGGAGGCAGTGCAAACATGTCTGGTCAGGCCTCTTCTCATTTCAATCCCAGCTTATCTGGGGGAAGAACAACTCATAAAGAAACCACAGAAAACACTGAGCTGCCCTCCCACAAGACATCATTTGTAAAGCTTTCACTCCAGCTTTCCAAAAGGCCATTTAGCTTAATAGTCTGTCCCATTTTTCATTTCCTCATGCTACAGGTGCTGGGGGGATGATTTACAAAAGAACAATGGAATGACATTTTACCTGACTTTGGAAATGAATTCCCAGCAGTCTCACGCCTTTTGTGCCTTGGATGTGCCTTCCATAACACGGAATGGGTGGTGAGATTCTGTAACAAAACAATAGGAGATTTAAAATGAGAGAATACATCCAATTTTCCATCCAGCCACGATCTTCCAGAACCATTAGTAAATTGTTTGTATGTCCATATTAGTAATAAAAGATTAATCAACTGATTGAATTTTCAGAAATGTAGGCAAAGGCCAAATTAATTGGCCTCCATTCTAGTGTAACTAAATGCCAAAAAAATTACATGTACAATATACAATATTTTAAAAATGCTCTGAAGAAAACATGCCTAGCTGTGTAATACATATTTAGACAATCTACATATTTAAACCCTGTAAGAACCTACAATATTTAAATGATATGGAATAGAATGAATGAAAAGGGGGGAAATTTATATCTTGGTTTGGGTGTTACTGTTCTTATTTCCACTGATTGTGGCAGGTCATTAAATGAAGGTCAGCTCCTTGTGGAATAGTTTGTTGGCTTCTTTGGGATCTTAAAACTTGTGAGGTGTGAAATCAATGACAAATTTTCGGGCAGTATTAAGTGCTGTAAAATGGAGAGCTTCCAGTGATTCAGACCATTGTAGGAAATCACCTGTTGGGTGAATGGCCCACAAAATATGATCTATTGCTGAAAATCTCCTTAAACACTCAGCCCTTGGAGGAAATGAACTTTAAGTGGGACTTCTGTAGTAGAACTTCTGCTTTAATGAATTTGTCATGCTTGGTGGGTAGTGATATTCAACTAATAGCTTAATAACCTCACTATTTACAGGCAATTACCCCCATGAAGGAGCTCAGATGGGATGAAAACATCTGTTTCCTTCTGGAATCCGTGCACATCTGCCCTTAAACAAAGTGAAAATTTGGTGTGAGAACTCTTAAGGACTGAATTGCCGAGGTTTTTCTGCAGTGCTATCTTCTCTGCAATTAGATAACAGCTTAAAATCTGATTACTGAGTTATTTTTTACCTCTCAGAATGCACAGGCACAAGCAAACTCTCCGTTGAGAGGTTGGAAGTTGATTTGATGCCAGTTAAATATTCAGGTAGTCCTCTGAAGGCACTGGAAATCAAATATCTGAAACATCTTGTGCAGAGTGAGAATTTCCATGTTTCTGAACATGTATTTCCCTGCCATTCCCAGTGGAGGTTCTCACTGTTGCTTTTTCCAAAGCCCTTTCAAGCTGTTAGTGAGTTCAGAGTTTCACTGGGACGTTCTCTCAGGTAGGGGAATCCTCTTGATGTTCTGGTTATGCTGGTAAAGAGAAAATACAACTCTGTGAGCAGTTTTGTACCTGAGAGAGGCGATCTGACAGAGGTTCCCTCACAGCAAGATCCTTTTTTCCTTCCAGCAGACACAAAACTGGCAGCTGGAAGGATTTGAAATGTGGGGGAGCTGAGGAATCTGAGCACTTCCAAGGCTTTCTTCAGCTCCCAAAGAGATTGGGCTATTCCAAGGGGATGGAGTGTCCTGGTTTAGGGCAAATTTGGGAGAAAACCTCTGAAGGGGTTCCTCTAGAAAGCAGGACATGGAGATTCAGAGTCTGCTACTGGGAAAGGCCACAGAGAGGACTGGGAAGGTCATGGATCTGCAGGGCTGGAATGTGTGTGACATCAGGGCCAGGCTGGACAGGGCTTGGAGAAACCTGGGCTGGTGGAAGGTGTCCCTGCCCGTGGCAGGGGGTGGAATGAGAGGATTTTTAATGTTCCTTCCCACCAAACCATTTTATGCTTCTGTGAAAATGAGAACTGCAAAAGCTCAAGAGCACATGTAGAGAGTGTATTCCTCTGCTGCCTGAGGCAGAAATCCAGCAGGCTTTGCTGTTTATGACCATTACATGCAGTTTATGTCCATTACATTTTAGCATGTATTTTTTCCCCTCCCACCTTTGGATTGGAGTGATGCAATACTCGGTGCCACTATTAAAAAGAGCTGGGGAATTATGTTAACAATTGTTATCTTTCAGCCCAAGAAATGGAGAAACCCTAACTAAGCAGCCTGCAGACATGGTGTGCTCAGTCTCTACTAAATTCTAGTAAGTTATGATGTGAAAAAACCCAAACAGGTCTTGATTTCCAAGCCTTTCTGTGTTCTTTCCCTCCCTGACTCAGTGATAGCTTTTCATTGCCATCATCTGCAGAGGTTGCTGGACTTCCTCCCCAAGACAAACTGCAGGCAAACTTCCAAGATAAATTCCTAAGATTAAGGCCAATATGGTTGTAAATGTGTCTGTATTAACTTTTCTCAAGCTCCCCGAGTTCCAAGTAGTTTTCCTGCATGGATAATGGAAGGAGCCTGCTCTGAATCCACAGTGAAAGAAAAACAGTATTTCTAACTCATGCTTAGTGCTCTGTATTTTAAACTGAAGTGAGATTTATGAGCAAGCTGCCTCTACCTAAATGTACATATACCCATTTACATGATTTTACATAATATATGGGAACAGTTTGTTGGGTAATACACACAGGGATAAAACCAACACTGTTTGCACTGAGTAGGGATCACTGCAGTGAGCTCTGCATAAACTCCTGTTCAGACAGGGCTACTTGGATCTTCCTGGCAAATAATGTCCAGAATGATATATACATTGAGCTATAAATACATTGAACTTGCTGACATACCCAGCAGGAACAATGGAGAAGGAAAAAGCAGTGTTACAGCTTGTAAGACTCACTGGAGTCACTCTTGTTTATGCTTGTTAAAATTTTGGGACCCCATTAACAGGAAAATGACCAAAAATTTTGTAATAGAAAAATTAAAGGAAATACCAAACCCTTATCTCTGGCCAATCTTCTTTGCAATGGATACAGGAGATCTGTGCTAACCTGCACCTCAAAGCCACAGACACATCTCAGGTGATCTGGGAGCAGGGTCTGGCAGCCCTGGATTTACAGAAGTATTCCTCAAGGGTCCCTTTGCCTTGGTGTCCCCTTCCAGAAAGTGTTACAGAGTTTTCCCCTCACTTTTCCTTCCCTTTATTGCACCAAATTTGTGTTTATAGCCCCATTTGCTTTCCCTGCCATGCTGTCTGTCACTTGTGTGGAATATGGGTTTTGCACACTTGCCAAATAGTTTTGTTGCTTGGCGAGGCTTCTCTGGCAGGAGAATTTGCCTCTCTGCATAGTAATGGCCACGTTTGGCTAATGGGCCCTTTGTCTGGGGCCTGCTGCATATTCAGAGCTGCTCCTTTGTCACCAGCCTGACCCAGGCAGCAAATATGAACAGGAATTGTAAATATGCCCCGTTCTCACTGGGATGCCAATCAGCTTCCTGGGATAAACTGCTCCTCTCCTGCTCTGTAACTGCCCTGCAGTTGCCCAGGCTCTTCTATTCTAGAACAGTTCTGCCCATCCCTGATTTTTATGCTTTTGGAGTCACCTTCCTCCGCGGTTTGTGTCCTCTTAGAGTACATTTGATATTGACAGGGGCAGCTCTGGTGGGTTTGGGATGGCACTGCTGATAACTGGTGTGTGCAGAGCTGGCAGCTCAGCAGCTGGCCTGCTTGAACAGGTAAAGAAGGAATTATTCCCTGTTTGCTGGGGACTGGCAGGTAACACATCTCCCTAATTTGTGCAACAAAGTGGTGACAAAGGGAGGAGCAAGTCCAGCTGGTCACTTGAAAAGCCAGGAATTTCCAAGGCCGTGTGGACATGACAAGTGTCTTCAGTGCTGGGGCTGCCTGGCTATTGGTAAGAAAGTGGCTTCAGGTATATTTTGTAACTGGTTTTTTTGATGTCTGAAGTACAGATTTCATTTTTGTCCTATAGCTGCTTTCTACTGTCAGTGTTTAATAAATTGAAGGTGGGAGAGTCACTTTTTTATTTTGGAATACTTGGAGAGTTTGCTTGGTTCTGCCTGGAATAACAGAACCAAGGGTGGATAATGAGCCAATTTATTGGCAGGGCAGAAATCAATGGCAGAAGTACACAGAACTTTTACCAGTTTAATTAGACTATCCAGACTCCTTTTTGAACAGCCCGGTCAAACCAGCCCGTGTCAGAAACACAAACTTCCTCATTTAAAAGGATAATGTTGTAGATCAAACTTTTCCATTGTTTGCAGCGAATCCCCTTGAAAAACAGAGCAGCCCAGCTGAATAATTCTGCCAGAGCAAAGCTGCAAAAGGGGATGTTACAGCACCATCTAGTGCCTCTGCTCCCGGCAATATCGGGAATATTTGAATTTTCCACTTCATTCAAGGACGTAGGTGGGGACGAGGGAGTGCACTGGCTGCTTAGACAATGACAACTTCTTTTCTCAACCTGTGTGCAGAGAGAAGGGAGCTGAGGGATGGAAAGGAGCTTTGGAATTTCACACGGGAAGATTTTGTCAGCAGAGCTGCTCTTAGTTCCTCTTACTTCATCTTCTCACCAGTCACACAGCTTTCCTCCTGGGGGTAGTCAGGAAGTGGATGCAGGAGCAGGAAAATTGGAAGAAAAGTTAAATAAGAAACTGGCTGAATGGCATATTTTGGGGAGGTAGAGTTGTATTTTAACAGAACAGAGCAATGATCTGTTCAGTGAATGACTGACCAGGAGGAGGCTGGGGGTGGTTTGCAAACTCCTTGTGTTGAGAACTGCACCTGTAATGAGGCAACAAGCACTCCATCCTCTGCTCTCCTCATCCCGAGTGTGGATGAGGATGAAGACTAATACTAAATTAAATTCTAAATAGAGCTGCATTTTAATATGCTTTACATTCCTGTTCCTTTGTTTCTTTTTCTTCTGGAAAGGCGATTTAACATCCTCTGACTCCAAACTACCCAATGGTTAACCAAGAATAACTTTGCAATTATTCCCAACCAGTCGCTGGAGATGAATTTGGGGATGAAGCCCCTCTAGGAAACAACTTCCAGTGCTCCCAGTCTGAGTTTGGGAAAACACCTTGTGCTGGGATTCAAGTGGGAGATTGGTGACTCTTCAAATTAAGCTTTTTGTGATAAGAAATATCAATATTTATATGTTAAACGAGTTTTCTAGCAGGTTGAATTTAAACCCTCAAAATTAATTATACATTAAAGCATTTAGTAAACATCCTGATGGTGATGTAGAACTTTACAAAAGTCACTTATCTCAAAAAAATCTTCACCCAAAATCCTCAGTATCTTCGCTATAGTCCTGTAGAAAAAGTTGGTAAATAGTGATGTCTGTAAATTATAGTCAGAGTCTAAATTAGAGTTAATGCCCAACCTGGGGGTTTAATTTAGATTTAAAGCACTTGCTGGAGTTACAGTGCTCATAGACAGAGCTGTTAGCAGGGTTATGGTGACAAAGAGCTGCAACAGCATCAAAAATACTCCCAGAGTCCTCAATACTTATGATTTTATTATGATTATTATTGAATTTAGGGTTTCCTAAAAGAAACCCCAGCTCCTTGGGTCATGTGAATTTTTGGAGAATCCCAGGAGCCACTACAAAATAAGATCTATCTCTCAAGATTGCAGAAACAAGCTTAAAAGTTTAATTTAGCAATTTAGTAAAAAAACTACAGAAATAAAAATATTCTAGCATATCAAAAGAATTAAAAAATATTTAGCATAATATTTCTTAATAAAATCCCAGGGTTTGGAGAAGGGGCTCATAATTTTTTAATTCTTCAGTTGGCCAGCCTGACAATAATTTTTTTTTTATTATGGTGAATTATCAGATACAATACCCTGCAATTATGTGTATTACACTGAAACAATGCAGAAGAAGTTATGGAATCATAACTTAATCATTTAAGTGATTATTGTATTTTATAAATGTTTAATGTATCATCATGGGCATGTTCGTGCTCATTTGGCAAATGTGGTATTGATTGTTGCTCTAAAGGCCCATTCAGGTCAGTCTAGATAATGATTGTTTGGGAATTTTCCACACATGAGGGTAAGGAAATTACAGTGCTATTTGTCTTTTAAATGTGGTTCTCGAAACCACTTTAATTCTCATTTTAAAAAATATAAAAATTAGTGTTTTGCTTGCTGGCTAATCATTGGTTTGCTCTGTCGCTGATGCAGGGAGACTATTATTGCTGAAGTGAAATGGGAAATACTGAAAAGAAAAGCAGAAAGTGCAGAATTTTTCCCTGAATAACAACAAAAAAAAAGCCTTTTTAGGAAGAAAACAACAAACAGGGCTAAGATGAGATAGAGGAATTGTGAAGTGCTCAAGAGCACCGTATGGGTTTAGTGATTTGTAACAAAGAATGCAATAAAAATTTCAGCAATAAAGATACAACATTTTATTGGAGAGAAATCCCAGGGCAATGATATGGCTTTTTGGAGGGTTTTTTAAGGGGAATGCTAATGAATGATGGACAGAGGGTTTGTGTGAGAGTTGGGCAGCAGAGGCAGCTGCAGTGAACTTTTTGGGGTGTATCAGCCGGGTTTGCATCCCATGAACTGTTTCTGGTGATGCCACCAACCTCACACCAGGACAGGACCCTGCTGGCAAGTTTCAAGAGCACAAGGCACAGGATTGTGTCCAGACAGGTCTGAATATCCCCAGGGGGAGATTTCACACCATCTCTGAGCATCTGTTCCACTGCATGGGGAAGAAGTTTTTCCTCATGTCCAGGTGGAACTTCTGGGCATCAGTTTCTGCCCGCTCCTCTTGTGCCATTGCTGGGCACCATCAAGAGGAGCCTAGCTCCATCCTCTTGGCACTGCAACTAATAAATTTAATAACTAAATTACTAAAATGCGTGTGCACGGATAAAATCCCATTCCAGCCATCTCTTCTCGGGGTCGAAGAGCCCCAACTCAGCCTTCCCTCACAGCAGAGATGTTCCAGTGTCCTTGGCACCTCCCCGGCCTTTCGCTGCACCCTCTTCAAGCCTTGTGCGGATAAATTTTTATCTTATATTGTGTTTAGCTTCTTTTCAAGCCATTTACCCATGAGGTTTAACCCACCGCGAATTTTATTCACACCCAGCCCCTCTCCCATGCCCACAGCCCGGCCATGAAGCGATGTGGGGGACTCGCCGCAGGTGCCACCCGGGGCGGCTCTACCCTGGTCACCCACGGCTGTGCCCCGTGAGCAGAGGAAGAACCGCTCTCCTCCGCCACCCCCGAGCCCTCCAGGCGGAAAGGGCAGTCCCTCCCCGGGCACATGGTCGGTGCGAGCCCCGGCGCTGAGCACGGAGCCCTCGGTCCGCAGAGGCCGCAGCTCCCGGCCCGGCTCCGGCGGGCTCCGGCTCCTCCTCCGCCCGCCTCCTGCCCCCGCCCCGGCGCCTTCCCAGCCTGCTCTCCGGGTAAACAGCGATGGCCGCCGAGGACCGAGGCGGAGAGCCCCGAGATAACATGGGGAACCACCTCCAGCTGGTGCCCGGTGAGGGCCGGGCTGGGCCGGGGGCACCCGCGGGGGAGGCACCGGGTCGGGGCTCGGCGGGCGGAGCGGGGAGGGGAAAGGGAAAGGGAAAAGAGAAGGGAAGGAAAGGAAAGGAAGGAAGCGGAGGCGGGGAGAGAAGAGGAAGGAGAAAGGAAAGCGAAGCCAAGCGAAGGGGAGGCGGGGAGAGCCTCGGGCGGTGTGCGGAGCGCTGAGGGCCGGCGCTGCCGAGGGGCTGTGGGCGCTGCCGGCCGGTGCGAGGCGGCGGAGGGCGAGCTTGGCCCGGGGGGCCGCGGGCTCCTGCGGCCTCTGCTGCTGGGCTCCTACAAATCCTTCGAGGCCGCAGATGTTCCATCGAGGCCGCAGATGTTCCATCGAGGCCGTAAATGTTCCTTCGAGGCCGTAAATTCTGCATTTGAAATGCTGATGTGCGGTGCAGGAAGGGTCACGGGTGTTCGGGGCAGCCGCTGGGGTGAAAGGCGCCGTGGGGTTCCCAGCAGGGCGGGCAAGGCAGACACTTCTCTGTACATCGAGACCTCTGTGAAACCCAGAGTCCGAGCAAAATCTGAGTCCTTTTAGGAAGCCTCTGCTTTGTTTTCCAGTGAAAATAAGCAGGGAAGCACAGGTGCTGGATGGAGAGCAGTTCTGGATCCCATGTGCTGCCTGGCTTATCTGTCACACACACCAAGGCAATTCCTCACCCAGGGAATTATTGCATAATTATTGCATAATAATGTGTTCTTCTGCCTGTGGTGCATCCACATTGACAGGAGATCAAATGGGTTGGGAAGCAGCTTGTGCTTAACTGGAAAGATGCATTATTTCAGAATAAGCATGCAGGGCAGAAGGGGGCAGGAAATCCTGCCAGGAGCCAGTGGCATTTCCCATGGCAGGAAATTCTGTGAGTTCTTTAGCTCTGTATGTTTTAAATAATAAAAAAATATTTCCTGAATATTTTAGGAAATACAGCCTTAATATCACCATAATATAAGCAATTTTCCTGAATATTTGAGGAAATACACCTTTAATATCATCTTAATAAGTTATTTTGTGAATATTTTAGGAAATACAGCCTTAATATAAGGTATTTCCTGAATAGTTTAGGGAATACAGCCTTAATATAACCTTAATACGACCTATATATAATTTCATCCCTTTTCCTTAAGTGAGGTTCATATTTCCTCATTTCTGCACAAAGGCACTGAGAGTGGATTGGATTGTGCTAGTGAACCAACGTGAGGAAAATGTGATTTTTGTTATGCAGGGGAGCCTTCAGCGCTCGCTTTTCCCTCCTTCCTGTGTGCTGGAGGTGCTGCTAATCCTGGAATTTAAAGATAAATAAACCCCAGTATTTGGGGGTGTAAAAGCTTCAGCTTGTTTTGCCAGCTGAGAGGGAGGAGGAGAGGGAAGGCGCCGGGGTTTTCTGTGTTTTGGGCTGCCTGGTGCTGCTGCAGTGAAATGAGTCATCGTCGTCCCTCAGCCAGCACCACACAGCAGCCACTGTGCGCTTTTGGCAGCAGCCAGCAAAAGTTTGCAGGGCACAATTCTTTCCAATCAACTGCTGCTAATTCCTTCTGCGTTCAGAAAAACAAGTGGGACAGCCTCTCCCTGTTAAAACTGCTAATGATGGATGCAGCCGGATGGGAGCACATGGAAAAATCAGAATATTTTATTTTTTCCCCTCCTCCATCCTGCAGTGATGCCCCAGAACCAAACAAAAATTTCCCGCTCTTCCTCTCCATCAAACTAAGCAAAATAATGGCTGTTTTAGACATCTTAAACATTTGTAATTGTTCATGGTTAGGGTTGCTAATTGAATATAAGAAATTTCATATAGATGTGGAGTATTTTTAACAGTCATTAGGCAGATGGTGTCTCATTGCTGAAAGGACTGTAATTAGGTACAATACCAAAGAGAGTCTGTAACCTCCTTTCCTTTTGTGCTGGATCATTTCTTGCGGAGATAAATTCAATATAGGATGGATCTGTATGAGCAGGTTCTGTAAACAATGAACTATTTAAAAAAACATAAGTGAGGTGAAGCAGAAATAAGACCAGTGACTAAACATTTTGTGGGAGCATTTAACAAATGTGTCTGGAGGGCAAAGAGGGGAAAAAAGGTTCTCTAAAATCAGCTTTTAATGTCTCCTTCACTGTTCTCTTGTACTCCCGCTTTCAGAAATAGTGAAATTGGTGTGCTCCCATTTCTGAAGGAAAATTCTTTGCTTCTGCAGCATCCTTTTTTTTTTAAGATTTTCCTGCAGAATCCTTCAGGGTGAGAGAACCCCTCCACCTTTTATATCTTCAGCTCTGGACTATTTTTTTAAGAAGATATTAATTGCAAAGGCAGGCAACTAGACTGGCTATTGTAATTTTTTTTTTCCATCTTGTAATAGCTTTCAAGGTCTAAATGATGTTTTTCAGCACCACTGGGATTATCCATTACCCAGCAGCTCTTGGTGTAAGAATCCTGGAGACTGGTTTGTGCTAATGTGTAGTGTAGGCATAGCATGCTGTATAAATAATGTTTGTGTTCAAAGAAATGGGGTCAGTTAATGCAGTGACTGATTATTTAATTGTCCTGTTGCCTGAAAATTACTTTAGGATTGGCTGAAGAATGGGAAGGAAGCAGTAGTTTTTAAATGCTGTTTTGTATCTGAAATCCCTCAGAGCCTTGTGATTGGCATCCTCAGGAGTTGCCTTTGCTGGGTTTGTGTTTGGTGTACACACAGCAGAGGCTGACAGCAATTAAATTGTCTAAAATATCAGCAAGAGTCTCTGCATGAACACAGAGCTTCCCATTGCTTTTTACTCACTTGCAGCTTGATTGTTGAGGTTTGTGCAGCTTCAGACACTTTACTCAGCATCCTACAAGGAATGAAGTGATCTGGCATCCTGGTGTGCAGACAGAAAACCTTTAGAGCTGAGATAAGGAAGCACCACTGTAGTGAAAACCTAACTGACAGCTTTAGTTTATTGTTTTCTTCCAAGGAAAGCTGTTCTTTAGTCTTTCAGAAATAAATTATCAGCTTTTGACCCTTCCTACAGAATGATGATTTTGCTGTAACAAGAAGAAAATTATTTCCCTCTGGTTTATTTCCTGTACAAAGGTGTAGCCTGGTAATGTTGAATGCATTTCCCTGATTCTCAGGTTTTTTCTCAGTGTCTTAGTCTTTGCTGATTGATTCCTATACAATATTCTGTATGTGCTTCTTAGTAGAGAGCGAGGAAGAGGATGACAATGAAATGGAAGTGGAAGACCAAGATAGTAAAGAAGCTGAGAAGCCAAACATCATTAATTTTGACACCAGTTTGCCCACATCACATACGGTATGTTGTCCATTAAGTATATCCTGAAGGGATTTGGATGGGGCTTGTATAGTTTTATTGTAATGTTCTTAAGCCACAAACAATTTTATTTTTGCAGAATCATAAGATCATAAAATGGTTTGGGTTGGAAAAACCTTAGAGGGCACCCAGTTGCACCCCCTGGGCAAGGACAGCTTCCACTGTCCCAGGGTGCTCCCAGCCCTGTCCTTGGGCACTGCCAGGGATCCAGGGGCACCCTGTGCCAGGGCCTGCCCACCCTGACAGGGAACAATTCCTTCTCAATATCCCATCCAGCCCTGCCCTCTGGCAGTGGGAAGCCATTCCCTGTGCCCTGGCACTCCATGCCTTGGAACGAGTCTCTGTCCATCTTCCCTGTAGCTCCTTCAGATACTGGAAGGCCACATTAGATCACCCTGGAGCCTTCTGCAGGCTGAACAGCCCCAGAGCAGCTCCGTGCCTGTGCTCCCCGTGGTGTCCAGGTCCTCCCCGACCACCCCCCTTCCCTGACCTCCCTCCTTGCCGTCGGCAGTACCTGGGCTCGGACATGGAGGAGTTCCACGGCAGGACGGTGCACGATGACGACAGCTGCCAGGTGATCCCCGTGCTGCCCCGGGTGATGGTGATGCTGATCCCCGGCCAGACGCTGCCGCTGCAGCTCTTCCGCCCCCAAGAGGTTAGCATGGTGCGGAATTTAATTCAGAAAGACAGAACCTTTGCTGTCCTTGCATACAGGTAAAAGCCACGGGCGGGTTGCTGATGTGTGCAGCATGTTTTTAGCACAGTTTCTGTGGATACTAAAGCAAAAGCAGATAGTTGCATCAATTCTGTGCTCGATAACAAGCTGAAATTGTTTAACAGAAATTGTCTTCCAATGTGTAACGGCAGTGTAGGTGCTTGACAGCATCTCATGTTTGTGTGGAGAAATAGCAAGTGCTGATCTGCGTCCTTGTTTGAGCATCCTCTTCTTTTCAGTAACTGTTTGTTCCATCTTGTTAAAGAATAAGCCTTGACCTGAAATGTGAAAGTCATTCTTGTTTTGAGAGCTGTATTGTTGCTTGTTTTGTGTGTGAACTAACAAGCGCTGGCAAATGTTTCACAGTGGAGTTGAGAGAGAGGAGGTGATAGAAAAGTGGAGAACAGAAAAGCTGATTAGTGCCAGAAGAAGTTGGGAATGTTCCTTCCTCTTCCCCCTGCAATTTACTATGGATTAATTGTGTGGGAGGTGGGAACAGTTGCTGTTATAAAGTCAATCCAAAGAATGTTTGCTTTCAGTGTCTGCATTTGAAATGCTGACACACTGGTGATCCCTGTGCTCCCAGAATGTCACATCTAGACCCTAAATAAAATCAAGTCACCTGGCAAAAAAAACAACCAACCAAAACAAGAGAAATTGTTTTGTAATGGAAAAATTATTATTGTGATTAATTAAAGGTATTTCACCAAAAATTGCTTTTTTGATCAGAGCAATCATGTACAGCCAGTGCAGACAGAGTGGAGTCTGAATGAGCAGTGTTGTTTGGAGGGGGTTAATTAATTTTATTCATCTTTAATTCTGTTACTCTTAGTAATGCACATGAGAGGGAAGCACATTTTGGAACGACAGCAGAAATCTATGCCTACAGAGAAGAGCAGGAATACGGAGTTGAAACAGTCAAGGTGAAAGCAATAGGAAGACAGAGGTTCAAGGTGCTTGAAATACGGACACAGTCAGATGGGTAAGAAAATGATGCAGTTAGTTCTGTACTCAAGTCAACTTTCATAGGAGTATACTGTTATTTTCTGTATTCCTCTTTGATAGCTGTGATATTTAGAGGCTCTTCTGACTAGTTTTAACATACTATGTAATTAATGCCTTTTTCCATTTCTAAAAGTGACCAAGATCCTGAATATCCACTAAGAGCATGCTGAGTCTTCCTCATTTTCAACTCCTTGGCATCATGCCCTGCACCATGGCCAGAGGTCCAGGCTCCAGCATTGATCTGGGAGCATGTGACAATTCTTAGCACAATTGCTGGAGCTGCTGTCATATTTTCTGCAAGGCTTGTGAAGTATTACTCCAAATCTGTAAATTTAGAGCTCCTCACCTGTATCCTGCAATTCAGCATAGTGGCATTGCTTTAGAAAGGGGCCTGGGAGCAGCATTTCTGTGGTTTTGTGACCTGCAGCTGAAGAAATGAAGAATACTTGTGCTGTTTGCTCTCTAACATTCAGTTCCAAATAACAGACTCTGAATGTTACAGCATAGGAAAAGCCCTGCTTGGACACACGGTGGCAGTGCTTGGACAGCTGCAGCAGCAGGAGCTTTGTTACTGGGAATTCACTGTCCAGAGCTCCTTAGCAAGAGGAACATTTCCATAATTCTTGATGTTTCTGATTCTGAGTGCTTTTGGCACAACATAATCTTAGAATTTATTGTAAGTTACCAGTTCAGTGTTGTCCCTGTAAGAAAATTAGAAATTTGTAATGACACACCCCTCAATATTTCAGGATTTCTGCTGCATAATCCTGATAAGACATGAAGTCTTTCCTGCTGGACAGCATTCTCAGTAGCCTCAGCCATATTACGAGGTCTTTGTGGAAAAGGTGACCTTTGATGCTGGGATATTAAAATCTGATCAGAGTCTGTATCCTATTTCTGCTGATTCTGACCTCTGGCTGAGCACAGAAGCTTTTGTGGTTTGAAGATATCAAAGTGCATTTCAGCTGAACTGAGGTATTGAGATGGAAGAGCTGATTATTTATACCAAAAGTAACTTGAGGAGACAAAAATGTAAATCTATAGTGCTGAGATTGTGGAACATTCAGCTGTGTTGCAACTGCCCATCTGTCTGTATTTCTGTCCACCATGATCCCAACAGATCTGTAGTGCTCTAAAATAAGAAGTTCTGATGGAATGAGTTGTTTAAATTCTGTAGTACTGTGGAGTGACTAATCCATTGCACTAGCCTGTGTTGCCGTAAGCAGTAAAATCCATTTTTTGAAATGCATGTATTAGAAGAAAACATTTTGAAAATATGTGTACATCTCATCTTTTTGTTTCCTTCCTCAGAATCCAGCAGGCTAAAGTACAAATCCTGCCTGAGCGAGTGCTGCCTCCCACCATGGCGGCAGTGCAGCTGCAGTCTCTCAGCAGGTCCCACGTGCTCCCCTCTTCCAAACCCACTCCCTGGCAGGACAGAGCCATCAGGCAGTGGTGGCAGAAGTACCAGAAGGTGAGAAGTTATTCTACAGCTTAGGTTATTCTGATTTTGTCTTTTTTGTCTGAATTTCTGATGGTGTCTTGAGAATCAGTATCCAGCTCCATCTGTAGAGGAGGAGGCACAGCAGGGAAGGCAGATTCCAACCTCCTGCTTTTCATGGAATCCCACAATGGTTTGGGTTGGAAAGGTCCTTAAAGCCCATCCATCCCAAGGGCATGGACACCTTCCACTATCCCAGGCTGCTCCAAATCCTGTCCAGCCTGGCCTGGGGCACTTCCAGGGATCCACAGCCTCTCTGGGCAACCTGTGCCAGTTTGTATTTATTATTTACTCCATTGTTTTGGTCATTGACACAGAGAAGTTACCTTGAAATCTTTTGTCTCTGTAGAGATCTTTGGAACTACCTCCAGAAATTAATACAGAGTCCTGGTAACTCAACTCATGTTTGGATTTGCTTTTTTCTTCAATGGTTTTGAACTCTTGTACCCTCAAATCAATTTAAAAACTCCATTGATAGCAAAGAGCTCTTGAGTCTCAAAGTTCCTGACCAAGTTCAGGTGTGTTAATGAGCCCAGAAACTCTGGGCTGTGGGGTGGAAATGCCTTTCCAAGGCTGATTCTGTCAGGTGAAGCTGAAATGAAGTGAACCCACTGTAGGAAAAACCTGGGATGCAGAGCAGGGCAATTGTCCTGTTGACCTCCATCTCTCTACTGGTGTCATTTGTAAATGAGGAGAGTTGCCCTCAAGGGGGAGATGAAAATTGAATTTGTACATATTTGCAGTGCAATATGAGCTCCTCTTTTGAAAAGCAGCATAGTTGTATGCTGCTTTTTAGACTTTCATTAACTAAAGCTCTCAATTTCTGTGTTCAGAAATCACTGGAGAAAATTGGTTAATTAAACAAATGACATTACACTGGTGGAAATTTGGTGGTTCCAGGGACAGCTGGTGGAGACTTAGGAACAGATGCAGTGTTAATAGCGCTTAAATTTTCAACTGTCTCCATTTCCGATAGACACACTTTTGAAAGACATAATTTTTTATTACTAAACATCAGAAATACCTCTAATGCAGAGACAGGTTTTGGGATAAAATCCATGTATTGTCCTGCTCAGAAGGCTTAGCCCTCAGTGCATCTGAAAATGGGTTTGGAAGCTTCACAGTGAAGTGCTGGTCCTGATGGAGATAATTCCTTGTATCTTTAAATAATCAGGTCTGTCTTCCCTGTTTTATTTGTTTTAAAAAAAGCTGTCCCTAAAATCTGCTTTTGTTAAATATTTGTGGCTTTGGTTTCAGAGGAAGTTCCACTGTGCAAGTTTGACATCTTGGCCCCCCTGGCTCTACTCTCTCTATGATGCTGTAAGTTCACCCTTAAATCAAATAACCTGCAGAGAGCTTTATTGTTGTAATATCTAAGTATGGGATAATAGAAAAGCTTTAATTTTATTGGCTCATAATTTCCATTTTAAAGCATTTTATATTCAGTGAAAAGATCAGGAAGGGCTTCCCCCACTGTGGTTGTTCCCTCCTTCCTAGAGCAAATGTCTGGGAGGAACACAGAGATTCTGGTTCCTTCTGTGTTGTCTCAGAGCAAAAACAGTTAAAACATGCAGGTACAAAGTGATTCTTTAATTATTCTTTAATTAAAAACTACTGTCCACTTAGGGAAAAGAGCTTACTCTACATTTTGCTTCCCTTTTGTTTTTTTCCTAAGAAGAAAACAGCAATACCTGTGTATTTAAATTAGGCTTTTCTTCTAACAAAAGGAAACCTTGATGGAGAGAGTCAAGAGGCAGCTCCATGAGTGGGATGAAAACCTTAAAGATGAATCTCTTCCATCAAACCCAGTAGGTACGAGCTTTTATGAACCCACAGTTTTAATTTTTTTAAATTTCTTAAGAGACCACAGCTTAGATAATTACCTGTGGTAGAGTAAATAGAAACAGTTGGATTTATTTCTCTGTTAATTCTAACAGACCTGCTGCTTTCTCATTTCTAGATTTTTCTTACAGAGTTGCTGCCTGCCTGCCCATTGATGATGCTTTACGTATCCAGTTGCTCAAAATAGGCAGTGCTGTGCAGAGGCTCCGCTGTGAGCTGGATATCATGAACAAAGTGAGTAACTCTTCTTTATTTGCCATCAAATTGCCAAAAAAATAGGAGTGACTGTTACAATCTCTTCCAGAAATGATGGAATTTCCAGCTAATCCTTCCAGAGGATGAGTTTGGGTGTTCTGTTATTTCTTCAATAGTTTGCTCGAAAGGAAAATGATGTCTTAGTGCTGGGTTATGTTTGGCAGCAAGAAAAAACATATGATATATAATATACAATATAATATATACAATATACAATATGTATTATAATATATATAATATAATCTAACATATATTATTTAGAACAATTATTATATTATATTATATTATTATATTATATTATATTATATTATATTATATTATATTAGCTTTTGTTAGAAGTATTTCAGTGTGGCACAGCACATTTTTAGCCAAGAGGTGGTGCTAGAAGTCCAGTGTTGTTAACAACCATCACAGCCCCACACTGACACCACGATCAAGCATCATTCTGGCATGGAAATTTGTGAATTCTGTAGCAAAATCTTTGTAGTATTGAGCATAAATCTAAAGATTGGACTAAACAGATTTTTTTTTACAAAAGACATGTATTTATTTCTTAGACAATTCCTTGTTAAGATGTTCAGAAACTTGTTTCCTTTCCCTTCTTTCCATTGCCACGGCCTTGTAATATTCTACATTTTCTATTTTTGTGTAGTACAGTTCTTCGTAATAATTTATATATTTTAAATAACAGTACTGTGTTTGTCTAATGGATATTTAGCAGTGGGAGTTTTGCCTGTTTGCCTAAAAAGTAGTGTCATTAAATTCTTGCCTGTTTCTGGGGAAAAGTGAACCTGAGGGTCATTTTAATAGTGATCCTCTTCCCAAATTCATGCACCAGAAATTTAAAGAAAGGAGACAGAAAACATCTCTTCCAAATTCTGAGACCAAATGGGCAGGTGTTTGCCTGAGGCTATAGTCAGACTAAATTTCACTTGTCTTTTCAGAGTTGAAACTCTGAAAACACTCAAGTGCTGCTGAGAACTGTTCATGTTCAGTAGTTACGTGTTTTCCATAAATTCCAAAGAGACAGGAAAACTTAAATTACCCTCATAAATTCAAGTTAAAGTTGCTTTTAAGCGTATACCCAAAAGGTGTTTTCTTCATCATCCTGTGACATTTTGGTCTATAAATGTGTTTAACTGTTCTTAGTGTCAGAATGGGGAGTGCATTATGGCTATTTACAGTTTATTTAGCAGCACTTTTATCCAATCCAGTCCTTTATATCCAGAGTTCTTTAGGATGCTGTGCCTTGTTCAGAATGTAATTTCTAATAATAAAACTGATCCTGAGAGCTGATCCATTTTCCTCTGATACCAGTGAATTATACTGTACTTTTATCAGCTTGCCCTGTTGTTAACCCAGTTACCAAAGCTTATTTTAAGGAGTGTGCCTGACTCCCAGGTGTGAATTCCACTTGGAGTGCTAATTGCAGTCATTAGAGAGGTTTGGAAGTGCAGCCATGGAATGGAAGAGTGGCTGAATTGGACTCTGAGTGCTGTGTGAGCCTTGGGGTGCAGTCTGGGAGTGAGGTGGGGAAGGTCCCTGGCAGGAGAGAGAGGCCAGGGCAGCTTCAAGGGGGGCTGAAGAGGATCTGAGCAGCAGAGCTCTTGTTCTTCCTCATCTCCAGTGAGCAGAGTGGGGCAGGACCAGGGGCACCTCCCAGGAGAGGAGCTGGAGCAGCTGAAATCCAACAAAAACCTCTGAAGGGAGCAGAGGAGAGAGGAAGGAGAGGTTTGAGTGTGTGGTGTCACAGCTCAGGGGGCTCAGGAGCACAAACTCCAGGTTTTAAGAGCACTCTCCCTGAGTGCAGCATTTTATTCCAAAATCCTGTGGCTCATTTTGGGGGAATTTCACAGGCATTACTCTTAAAAAGAAGTACAGGTAATGCATGTGCTGAAAATGAATGGGAGTGTTCTGCAGAGGTGATTTAAATGCTTCTTTTCTGGGCAGTGTCAGTGATGAATTGTTTAGTTCTACTTTGTAGAAAATGTAGAAGATGGATTAATCTGTTATAATCTCCAGGAGAGAGATCAATATGTTTTACCTATTTTTGTGAGGAAATTAAACCCATTGATCTACAGTACCCTCAAATTTAAGAAAGACTTAATGATTGCATTTGTCTCATCTGCCTTTTCTGTGCTGTATTGCAGAAGAGCAAAGGTTGTTTTTTCTAAATTAGCCTTTAGAGACCTTAAAAGGTTGGCTCATTTATTATCTTTGGGGAGTCAGATCCAATTCTCTGTGTGTGGACCTTTCTGTGAGGGGATGATATGAAAATTATTATGTCTTTTAGATAATAATTAATGTTTAAATAAGTAAAATGCATAGAAAAAAATATCCCACATCAGTAACTGCTGAACAAAACAATTGGTCCAAAGTCTGCTCTGATGGAAAGGGAGAGACATTTTTTATTATTTCCCACTGCTGACAAGCATCTGGAAATTAATGAAATTACCCTCTTTGTTTCTCTTTCCCAGTGCACATCCCTCTGTTGTAAGCAATGCCAAGACACAGAAATAACTACCAAGAATGAAATATTCAGGTGAGTTTATTACTCTTCATCTTGGGTAGCTCCTAGGTCAGAAACACGGGCCCAGTAAAGCAGATTAAGCTGGGATAAGTCTTAAAACTGCTGGGTTTGCCACAGCTCCAATACAATTCAAGTAAATATTTATAGACAGTTTATATTTGAGCTTTTTTAATAAAAAGTTTGGGAATCTCAGTATTTCCAGGTATATTGGAAGAGAAATTGGTGTTGTGCCACACCCCCAGCACCTCACACTGAACAATTTGAAGTATAAATGTGTCACATAAAGACTTTTTCATCCTGGTATTTCTGAATAAAGTTTTTGATACCCCAAATTTTATTTCTCAGCACTTCATTTATGTGTCAGCAGGCCACAAGAGCCAATTAAAATGCACTAATTAAGGGATATAAACAGGCTCTCAGGATGTTGGCATGCAGGGGAGGTTCCTATTTAAACTAATAAATGTTGTGATCCCTTTTTTCTTTGAAGGATTGAAGGTTATTCCTGATAACTGGCCCCATTCTTTATTTGCCCTATACAGTATCTCCCATGTTTAACAACGATTACATTTCCCAAATAATTGCTGCTTCTGTCAGCCTTGTCACTGCTTTTAATCTTGATGAACTCCCACCAGCCCATCCCCTCTGATAATGGGAAGGTAAAAAGATGCTTTGGGTTAACAAAGACTCCCCACAGTTTTTCTTTATCAGTGTGATAAGGAGCTGATGGGGTAATTAAAAGCCATTTCTTCTCTTCTAATCAAATAATGCATTGCAGACACCACAATTCCTGCTGTGTCAATATGATGAACTTCTAACAGAAGGTGCTGAGAAGTTGGTGCAGTAAATGAACATTTTTGCTTACTTTTAAAGTTACATTTTCCTTGCTTTTCTTGGAACTTGCTGTTAAAAGTAACACACAGGATGAGTCTGTCGGGTACTTTTCTGCAATTCTAAGCAAATTTGAGCAATGATATTTTAAATCAGCATCTATTTTCTTTCAGTTTTTAATGCTATAATTCAAGGCACTTTTTTTCCCCTACAAAAACTGGGGATTTTTTGCTCTGTTGAAATATTTTAAGCTTAGCTGGCAGTTTTTCCTCTGTTTACATTTGGCACCCTTTGAGGATGGGATATTTTGGCTGTTTTTTTTTTTTTTTAAATTTTTCCTTGCTCTCTGACAAAATTCCTTGTGTGTTGCAGCTTATCCCTGTGTGGGCCCATGGCAGCCTATGTGAATCCCCATGGATACATCCATGAAACCCTCACTGTATATAAAGCCTCCAACCTGAGTCTTAGTGGACGCCCCTCCACAGAGCACAGCTGGTTCCCTGGGTAAGAGCAGCAACATTTTATTAGAAAATTACCCAAATTGGCTATTTCTGGGAGGGTGGAATAGTAAACATTGAGTTTTTTAGGCACATGTCATTATTTTGCTGATATAGAAAATAAGGAAGTAAATTTAGACTTATTCAAAATACAGAATAAAATGGAAAAATCACCTAAAATATTGCAAAATTTAGTATTTTTTAAATGGGGAAATATTGCAATTTTAAAACAGTCTAGAATTTAAACTGTTTAAACCAAGTTGTCTGGAAATTTTTTTGTGTGTAGTTTTGTTTAAAGTACAACTGTTTTCAGAATTGTTTTCACACAGCTTTAGTGCAAATGAAACACAGAATATATAAAAGTATTTAGTCTAGTATTTAGTCTACTGAAATACATTTTTATATCTAAAACCTGAATAAATGTTACATGAAATTAAAAATTAATAACATTTGTATTGATCTGATTATCTTTGATTTTATTTTAATAATAATTAATAATGAGTCTGCTTCTCTGAGACAGTAACAGAATTAAGTGTTTAGATGTAAAAGTTTGCCTATTTATTAGCAGGTCTTGCATCCAGGATTTTTTTTCCTGGAATATCACATAGAACTGAGCAGTGACTTGGAGGATGTCTGGCATTTCTGTCACACATTTTAATGTTCCCTAAAGAAAATTTGAGACTTTTAATATCTGGAGTTAATATTGCTCATCCTTTTGTGTTTTCTCAGCTCTTCTGTGATGGCTTTGAAATATTCATGTTCTACCTCATAAAACTGTTAGAGAAAAGCTCTGCTGCTGTGGGAGGTGCAGCAGTCCCTGTTATTTGAAAAGCAGGGCAAAAATCACTTTCATTGCCATTAAATAATTTACTCTGAGAAGTTTTGTGACCCCTCTTCAGGGCTCTCAGCATTTCTGGGACAGTAAAAAGCTTTGGTTGCTTTTTCTCTTTGAAGAGGCAATAGAGGGCTTTGGGGGTGGGATGTTTGTGGGGCTTTTATCTTCATTTTTTGAAGCTCTGCAGGGTTTTAGATGGGAACTGGGCACTGGATTCCTGAGGATTCTTTGCAAGTGCAGCTGGGGATTGTTACCCAAGTGCAGCTGGGGATTGGTGCCCAAGTGCAGCTGGGGATTGGTACCCAAGTGCAGCTGGGGATTGGTACCCAAGTGCAGCTGGGGATTGGTACCCAAATGCAGCTGGGGATTGGTACCCAAATGCAGCTGGGGATTGGTACCCAAATGCAGCTGGGGATTGGTACCCAAATGCAGCTGGGGATTGGTACCCAAATGCAGCTGGGGATTGGTACCTAAATGCAGCTGGGGATTGGTACCCAAATGCAGCTGGGGATTGTCACCCAAATGCAGCTGGGGATTGGTACCTAAATGCAGCTGGGGATTGGTACCCAAATGCAGTTTGGGGTTGTTACCCAAATTCAGCTGGGGATTGTCACCCAAACCCACTTTGGGGCTTGTCACCCAAACCCAGCTGGGGCTTGTTGCCTGCTGAAGCATTTTCCAAGGGCCTTTTCCCTCACGCTGGCTTTGCTGTGCCCTGGGCAGGTACGCCTGGACCATCGCCCAGTGCAGGATCTGCGGGAGCCACATGGGCTGGAAGTTCACGGCCACCAGGAAGGAGCTGTCCCCTCCCAGGTTCTGGGGGCTGACGCGCTCGGCGCTGCTGCCCCGCATGCCCGAGGACGCCGAGGACGCGGAGCGCGGCCGCTCGCCGCTGCTGTGCCTGTGACACCCCGGGCCACCTGCTCAGTGCTGCTCCTGCTTCCTCAGCCAGGAACCCCGGGAGCCACACTCCCACCGCAGGGAACCAGGCTCACCCAGCTCCCCGTGCTGTTCCTGCAGAGGGGGTGCCAGGAGACGCCAGGAGTGAAGGTCCGCGTGGGACACCAGGAAATCTCCGATCCACGTGGACGCACCTTAAGACTGGACTTGTGTAATTCCCACTTGCAGTGAAGGAAGGGGGATGGAAACTAAAACCAAACTAAAATCCCAATAAGCAGAGTCTGATTGCTGCAATACTCCCGGGATGGTAGATAGCAGTCACCTGCTGTGGAGTGTTGGCCATAATACACTTACACGTGGTTTGCTGAGAATCCCTGTTTCTAACTCTCTGAAGTCCTTCAGGTTTGCTGCTTGTGCTGTTTCTCAGCTTTTTGCTGAATAACTGTGGAAGAGAGAAGCAGCCTGAGCGTTTCTGAGTGCTGGAATGTGCAGAAGCTGGAATTGCAGCTGCCTCCCAGGATGGACCCCATGGGGAAGTGTCTGTTCCTTACAAGTTGTCTCATCTGTTTAGTCCATTTGACTTTAGAAGTCTTAAATTTTAAACTGTTGATAGGAAGTGCACAGGTCAGTGCCAGAGGGTAAACAGCATTGTCGTGTTCTTTTCAGTGTGCTTCAATCACTTCCCCAAATTATTCCTGGTTAATTTACCAGTGGAGGTGTCCAGGGGTTTGGGATGGACTCTAAAACACCCCACTGAGGTGATTTTTAAATAGTACTTGTTGTGACAAAAGGAAGGAAAAATCTCTTTTAATTATTTCATTGTAACTTCAAGATCATACAGTAAAATTTCACATTATCACCTTATAAAGAGCAAAAGTTTCCAAATAAAATAGGAATACAGGCAGTGCTTTTTTTGTGGGGAGGTTTCTCGGTTTTTGGCTTGGTCTTTATTTTGTCTGTGCTCCACAAATTCGGTGCCAATCTGGGGCAGTTTTTACCACTGATTTATTGGGTTTTTTCCTCTCTGAATGCACTTTGGTGATGGCAGTGGAGTTTTTTTTAGTGCTTGTGCACATAAACACTTTTTTCTTGTGAAGCTTTTATCATTCACTCTTTATTTCTTCACAGTGATGTTAAACTAGTCAAGTCTAAGACATGAGCCACTGGTTGCTTGTTCTCTGTCAGGCTCCAGGCAGGTGTAGCAAGGACAGATCACTTCAGCTGAGGGCCAAGGCCAAGCCTGGCACACCAGGAGCTGATTCCCAGGGCAGTGTGGTACCTCCAGCTGGAAAAACACCCCAAACCATGGACTTGCTGCTGGGTATTTGTCATGCCAGGTATGTAGAGATTAATTGTGTAACTCAGGTTTAGTTCTTTGAAACTTTCTACCTCTGTGCTGCTTCTTTTCTTCTTAGACACCTTTAATTGCGTGCTCAGTTCCACTGCAGTGCCCTGACTTGGCAGTGAACTGTGAAAAGCAATATTTGGGATGTGGCTCTGAGCAAACAGAGGATGATGATGGCTCATTTTCACCCAGAAAACATTCTGGATGTTTATAATGATTCATTATAAGCTTGGGAAGTCAGGGACTGGTGTGAGAGGGAGACTGGATGCTCTGTGTTTGTGAATCCACTGGAACCAGGCCTGGCTTTCCCTCACCCAGCACATCTGGGCTGTATATTTGGATTATTTTTTTTTGCCCCTCAAAGTCCCTCCTGTGTGTTGCTCCTGTGGCCCTCAGTGGGGCTTGGTGGTGGCAAGAAGTTGGAGGGTGCTGCCAGCACCTTCTGCTGCCTTGGTGTGAGCATTCACTGGGGGCTGGGAAGGGGAATTTCAAAAGGATTTTCTCAGCTGTCACTGAACTTCTAAAGGTTCAGTTCTTTGGGGTTTTGGCCGAGTCTTTTGGATTCTCAATTAAAAATGGCAATGTTTGAATCCAGAATAAACATATTTTTGATGTTTCGTGTATATAGTAAAATGTAAACTAACATAATCGAGGTAAGTGAGGAGTAAATTCACAGTAATTAAATTTCATTGTTGATGATGCTGTTCCATGTGCAAAATATGTGCAGTGTTTGCTATATTGAGTCCATGACACTTCCCAGGTTGAGTCCTGTGGTGCTGAATCCAGTCCTTACTGGGAGCTATCAGAGCATCCAGCACTCCAGGGTGTGAGCTGGGGATGGTTCCTTACACTGGTCCATATTTTCCATGCTTTTCTCTGTTTTGGAGAGAAAACTGTTGGTGGGAATTCGGGAAAATTTGGAACATCATTATGGAAAAATAAAGACAGCAACTGCTCAGAGAGCTAATCAAAGGAAACCGGATTTGATGAATATTTACTACATTCACCCCCTTGATTGGCTGAGTAGCTTCCTGCAGGCATTAATTAACCCAGTGGGCACGAGTGAGGGATCACAGGATTTACAGCACACTCATTGTCAAGCCATCACTGCAGCATCACCAACACTCCCAGCCAGAGCCTGTAACTTTGCAAGTTTTCATTTATTCTAGGTTCATTTTGACAAATAGGTAGAACCACTTGTACACTGGGTTTAAAATACTTCAAATACTCATTTGTATTTTATTAATGCTCTTTTTGGATGTGCTGCAGTTCATTTGTTCCTCTCTTTGTCACCTTTAATTGCTCTGTGAACTGCTCCAGGGGTAGCCCAGTCTCTGCTTTAACTCTTCCTTCTCTCTGCCTTTTGGGACAACTTTTCTGACAAATCTTGTGGCTTGCAAATATTTGCAAAGAATAAAATTTAATTTGTTTCAAAACTTACCTGGTTTTGCTGATTGTCTGGGTGGGAAAAGGAAATATTTGGGTTTATGATGAGTTTTTGGCTGCAAAAAGTAAAAGTTTCACTTCCAAGTCTGTGCTGGCTCGACTGGCCCAGGGCAGAGACGGTAAGGAAGAGACAATAGGTTGTCAGGTAATTAAAACCATTTTGAATATCATTTAATTAGTCAAATAATCTGTTGGAGAACTTTACTTGACCATGTGTGTATCAAACTTCATACCTTCTCTCCCCATTTGCTAGTTAAATAGCCCATACTCTAAAAAGGAGAGTTTATTTAAACCCAGCATTTTTCCAGATCCCAAGCTAGCACTACTTGCCTAAAATACGTGAATATTTTTTATTTCATGCCTTTCATTTTCCTAGGGGTTAATTTTTCTTGAAGATAAACAGAAATGCTCACTAGACCAAGGGGAAACCTCAAACAGGGGCTGATCTTTAAAGAGGTGTTGGAACACAGGTGCTCCCTGCTCTGAATTCCAAGCAAGGCTGTTCATGAAGGTGCTTGTGGAATAATCTGGTTTTGCTGTTTTGTAACAGGATCCTCTGTGTTATCAGTGAGGGATGGAGGAAATGGGGTTCTCCCTGCTTTTAGTGTGCAGCTTGGCCAAATAATCTCCAATTAAACCCATCAATTTCTATTTACTAATAATTAAACTGGCTTTGGAATGATTGATTTAATAGTGCACTCTACAGCATCTATAGTGTGTAGTAAATAATTCTGATTAAAGCCTTTTCAGGCTAATCATTACCAGCATCAATTTAAGTAAATCATTCCTCGCTGTTCATATGCACAATTTGGGCTGTCATCTTAATCCTGGGGGACAAAGCCGTGCAAAGGTTCCCTGAGAGCTGAACAATCCTTTAGACATAAACCAGTGATTAAATCTGGGAGCAGGATTGGACCCGGGCACACCCAGCCCCTCTCAGGGCTGGCAAACAGCTGGAAATTGAAGTTCAGCACTCATGGGAAGATCTCCCTGCTAAAAAAGTATCCATTTGGTCCATGCTAAGATCATAAATTTCAAGCTTTTCTCCTTTAAAATCCTCTCTCCAAGGAGAGACAGCAATGTTGGGTAAAAGGTTAGTATTTTCCACCTCCACAGCCATTGCCCTAAAGCTGCACTGTGGTGAACTCTTGAAAGGACTCTCTACAGCCCTGAGTATTGTCACTCTCCCTCCCAAGATATCAGTAGTTCCAGAAATTACACAAAGGAGGCTTCAATTTAATCACCTCATTAAATTAAGCACCATCCTGTTCTTGTGAGATTTGCCTTACTAACAAACAGCACTTTCCCTCTTCCCTCCCTGGCTCCCACAAATTCCCAGGCATCTTCAAGATAATTTATTTAAAGGACCAGACATCCCAGGAAAATCAAAGGCAGCTGGGAAGTTGTGTGAAAGCCCAAAATGCTGATTTCTTCCAGCATTGCTCCAGTGTTGCCATCTAGTGTTGCAAAATGATATCCAAGGAAAGTGAAATCCAAAGGATTTTATTTGTTACCATGGTTCTGTAGGAAAACTTCAACCTGCAACAAGATTTATACACACAAGAGCTGCTCCCAGAGACTTTTTAACAGCACACCAAAAACCCCAGGGATAGGAAGACATTCATAAAGCCCAGGAATAGCTCTGCTGCAAATCCCAAGTTCCCAAGACAAGGAGCTGGATCTCCCCTTGTTCCTGTTAATTAACATTAATAGTTTGTCTCACACCTGAAGTTGAAAACACAATGTAGAACCTTCACCAGCTTGCTGTGGATTTAGTTTACTCAGTGATAAGTTACTGAAAACTACTGAAAATTCATGATACTCACTCAGCCAAGTCATCCTTTTAACCTAAAACTGATTCTGGAATTCTGGAAAATAAAAACAGTCCTAGAAAACAGCCTGGTTTTCCGTGGCAAGGCTGTTGGGAACTGCTGGAGTGAGTATTTCCATCTGTTATCCAGCTTTAAGTACAAAAAGAGTTAAGGTAGAGCCCATTATTTCCTCACTTTCTCCTAGGCACATAAAAACCCCTCCATGATTTTATCTAGAGGATGCACACAACCTTTTTGGGGGGGATTTGTTTTTTTTTTTATTAGACAGAAGGAGAAAAATCTTGCTGTCACCTCTCATACCCTAAGTCACAATAAAATAGCAAATATTTATCACTAAGAACAGCAAAGAGAGGTTGAGAAGGTGGGATTTGGCAAACAATGTTTTACATTATTACAAAATGAACCTCTCATTGCAGAAGTTAGGAATTAGTAATGAAAATGTTAAATGTGACAAACGCTCCGTTGCCTGTGAGAGGCTCAGTTTCCTGGGAGCTCAGTTCCTCTCGGATCAGGGCACAAACAGTTCTGTTATTATTCACTTTACAGCTTCTTCAGGCAGCTCAGCAGTTCCTCTTTATCCATGTGGTACCCACTCTTTTTCCACTCATCCCTCAGCTGCTGCAGTGCTGTCCCAATCTCCTTCCCAGAGGACACCCCCATCTTCCTGAGATCGTGGCCACTGACAGGGAAGGAGGGCACAGTCCATTCCTGCATTTCTTTCAAAAGCTGCTCCTCTCCTTGGTACTTCAGGAGCTCAAAGATCTTGGAGTTGGTGTTAGCTTCCCTAGACTAGGAGAAAAAAGGAAAAAAAGAGAGGCTTCAGTATGAACCAGCTCCAAGTGTGCTCAGCATTGTGCTATTCCCATTACTCCTCGTTAGGCAAGACCTTGGCCAAGCTGCGACTATGGGAGCAAGGATCTCTCCTGCCTCACAGGTGTTAAAACTGAGTCTTGCAGGCTCTGGGAGATCCTTGGCGACTCCATGAATCCCAGGTAAGAGCTGTGTTCCCTATCCATCACCTTTCCTGAGGGAGATAGGCCTGGCACTGGGGACTGGTCCTTGCCCTCAGTATCAGCACAATGCAGCTGGAAGTGACCTCCCTGTGCTGTGGAAGAACATCCCAGGTTGCCTAAGGAACATCACCCAAAATAAATCCAAAAAATCACCATAAAAACCCCAAAAATCATCCAAAATCACCTAAAAATTCACCTCAAAATCACCTGAAAAATTGCCTTGGGAAGAACACCAGGCATTGCACTGATTTTCCATTCACAATTCAGAGCTGAATTATACAGAAAAAAGCCAAATTCTCCTTGAGGTCCAGCTCCTGTTTCCTGTTTCAGCAGGACAGCACAGCAAACTGCCAGTCCCAGGTAAGGTCACAAGAAACTGAATGTGACATTTTCCAGCCTGACTGACTTTTAAATCTGTACAAATTGCTGCAGAGCACAGGGTGCTCAGAACTGCTAAAACACAGTAGGTTTGTTTTTGAGGAATGCCTTACAATGAATTCAGCTCCATGTGAAGCCCCAAATGGAGCAGTCTGACCCACACTCACATCCATCAGGAAGTCCTGGTATGGTCTAAGTGGTTCTGGCCCCGAGCCTTTGGTTAACTCCTGCCTGTGCTTCACCAAGAAAAGGCCAAGGTTTTTTTCTTCCTTGGAGATTTTCAGCCTCAGGTCCAGGTTTGTGACATCATCCTTCCCCTTGAACAAGGATGTCAGGACAGTCATGGGTTTTGGAGACAGATTTTGGATGTTTTTACTGACTCTGGCAAATTCCTCTAAATTCCCATCAAGTGGTAGCCCTAAAAACACACAAAATGCAAAGATGTGTTAACAAGAGAAGTAGGTGCTAGCACAGTATAAAAATAAAACCCAATTTCTGTGTCAACCCAAGTCTGATCTCAATTTGCCACAAAATTCTTTCTGTATAAGATACAGGAGTAGGAAATCAAACTTCATTTCACTTTACCTATGTACTGGGCAATATCCAGCTCATACATAAGCTGAACCAGATGATTGACATGGTTTCCAAGAAGAATTTTTTTCAGTTCCACCCAAATCCTTTCTCCTGATATTCCAGCCAAGCCTTTGGCATTTTCTTTAATTGCTTGCAGTGTAATAGGTTCATGATCTCCAGGTTTCTCTGCAATTCTTCCATAAAATCTGCCAAATAAAACCCCTGGATGTTAGATTAGAACACTTACAATTATTCTTACAATTGTTACATTTGTAAGAATAATTAAAACTAAAAAAATAAAAATCAATTAAAAATAATTCTTATACAACTTATTCCACTTACAATCATAAAATCATTTAGGTTGGAAAGGAAATATGACAACTACAACTCTTTTTACATCACTGGTATCTTTTTGCATGTTTTTTAAACTTTATACAGTTTATTTATCAAAGAAAGGCAAAACCTCTTACCTGAAGTATCTCAGGATTCTTAAATAATCTTCTTGTATTCTCTCAGCTGCCTTCCCCACAAATCTGATTTTCTTGTTTTTCAAGTCTTCATAGCCATTAAAGAAATCATAGAGTGTCCCATCCAAACCTAGAAAACAACGAAAAACCAGAATTGCAATTTACAAATGTGGCTGACACAATGAACCATTCTCATTTGGAAATGAGAAGTTGTGTGGTTTGAGCTGTCTGTCAGATCATCTCATGGATTTATACAGACAGAATTCAGTGACAAAACTCAAACCCACTGCTTCATCTACGTAAGTGTTTTTCAAATTTACCCAAAAACATGGAGTTGACAGTGAGGTCCCTCCTCTCAGCATCCTTGTGCCAGTCTGTGGTGAACTCCACCTCTGCGTGCCGTCCATCAGTGACAACATCTATTCGGAGAGTGGTAATTTCAAAATTCTGTTCATGGAGCTGCAAATCCCACAGACATCGTTACTTCAACACAACCATGACATGGCATGACATGAAATGAAATGCAAAAGCTGCTCTTTTTTTTAGCCCTGTGTTTGTGTCCAGTGGGTGGACACATGCACAGCAACGTGTGGAAGGTTTTCATACCCTCCAGAGTTGAGAAATAGAACTTCTGAAAATAATCCTGACATTATTTATTTTCTACAGAGCCTGCAGAAATCTTCCTGCAGGAGATGGACTAAGAGCAAGGTAGAGGAAATCAAGAGCAGGAAACATTAGGATCATGTGTGGGCAGCCAACATTATTTTTTCTGGTGATGACACAGCATCATGAATGGTTTACATGCATCAAAATATGGTAATTTCTTGAATTCTACAATGAATAATCAAAAAAAAAAAATCACTCCAGGCTTTAAAGAAGGGTCTCATTTAAACTCTTGCTGTGATACTTTAACAAATAAGAAGCAAATTTTCTACTGGACATCCACAGATAGGTAGAAAAGATCCAAACCAACCCTGGCAGTGATGGTTCCGTGTTTTTCTCCTTTGTTATTGATCAGACGAACCCCAGCTGCTGTGAACATTTCCTTCATCTCTGCTGGTGTGGCTGTGGTGGCAAAATCGATGTCTTGTGGTGTCACTCCGCTCAGTAAATCCCTCACGGCCCCTCCTGCTATTCTCAGCTCATAGTTCTTCTTCTCAAACAGTTCTGGGAAGGGAAGGAAAACCAAACAGCAATAAACCCATGGCACAATCAGCCATAACCTGCCTTCTCACAAACTAAGATCATAGATGTAGGAATAAACACTCAAATATGCAGGAAGCAGCAAATAACTCACAGCTTCATGCAAAATGCACTAATTTGTGGCACAGCTGAGTACCCACAGGTATTTTCCCTGCCATTCTGATTTATTTTTCTGAAGCTTTTCTGGCAGCTTAACTATTGGCAGGTCTCTAATTGGTCCTGGGCACTTTGGGCTGGGGATCATTTTGAACAGTCAGGGGCTGACAAGAGAAAATAATTCATATTATTTACAGCAGAGAACAGTGAGCCATGAGCCTAGGAATGTTCTCTAGGAACAACAGAGCATCATGGAGGAAAAACGAGCTCTGACCTGTCCCTGGAGACTGGCTGAAGGTGTTCGGCCTGGAGAAGGCTCTGGGAGCAGAAAATGCTTTTTTTACCAGGGTATGGAGCGACAGGACAAGGGGGAAGGGCAGTTAGGTGAGGGAGGGTAGGTTCAGGAGTGAGGTTTCGCTGTGAGGGTGAGGAGGGACTGGGCTGGAATTCCCAGAGCAGCTGTGGCTGCTCTGGATCCCTGGCAGTGCCCAAGGCCAGGCTGGACACTGGGGCTGGGAGCAGCCTGGGACAGTGGGAGGTGTCCCTGCCATGGCAGGGGTGGCACTGGGTGGGATTTAAGGTCCTTCCCAACCCGAACCACCCCGGGGCAGCGCTCAGGGACATTTTCGGGGCCTCCTCCCCGCACTCACCGGCCACGCTGCGCAGCCCCGGCGTGAAGAGCGCCTGGAACTGCGGCGCCTGCAGCCTCATGGTGCCGGTGCCGCTCCCGCCGTGCCGCCGCCGCAGCAGCCGCAGCCCGGCCCTGCGGGGCACAAGCCAGAGCTCAGCCCACATCCACGGGCACGGCCGCTCCGCCGCCCCGCGCTCACTCACCGGGGCCCAGCTCCCGCATCGGCGGCGCCGGGCGATGAGCTCAGAGCAGCGCCGGGCTCGGGGATCGGCACCGCCCCGGGGCCGGGCTCGATGAGGCGGCACCACCGGGGATCGGCACCGCCCCGGGGCCGGGCTCGATGAGGCGGCACCACCGGGGATCGGCACCGCCCCGGGGCCGGACCGGGCCCCGCTCCGCCCCCGCTCCCTCAGCGGGACCGCCCGCCTGCGCTCAGCCGGGAGGGATTCATAAAATAACTCAACAGAATTCACAGGATCACTGAGTTAGGAGAGACCGTCACGATCATCGAGTCCAACCCAGCCCTGCCACCTCAGCTAAACCCTGGCACCCAGTGCCACATCCAGGCTTTGTTAAACACACCCAGGGATGGTGACTGCACCACCTCCCCGGGCAGCCATTCCAGAACTTTATCACTCTTTCTGTCAAAAACTTTTCCTAATANACTCTTTCTGTAAAAAACTTTTCCTAATATCCAATCTATATTTCCCTTGGCACAGCTTGAGGCTGTGTGCTCTGGTTGTGTCAGTGCTGCTGGAGAAAGAGCCCAGCCCCAGCTGAGCACAGGCACCTTTCAGGAGCTGTGCAGAGTGATGAGGGCACCCCTGAGTCTCCTTTTCTCCAGGCTGAGCACCCCCAGCTCCCTCAGTGGTTCCTCACAGGGTTTGTGTTCCCAGCCCCTCTCCAGCCTCGTTGCCTCCTCTGGACGCGCTCCAGCCCCTCAACGTCCTTCCCAAACCGAGGGGCCAGAACTGGACACAGCACTCAATAGAATACATAAAATATTTACTGTGGCTTTGTCTCAGTTTAGAGAAAAGGACTTACAATGGGAAAATGAGTTATAGCAGAGAGGAAAATATATAGTTTGGTAATGGCACAATAACTGGGATGGAATTGATGAGTTTCTTCTCCCCTCAATGAGAAGGAATTCAGTAGCATTTAAATGTTTGAATCATTGAAATGACAAAGTCATCATTTTGTAAAAGCCCTCTGAAATCATGAAGTCCAGCTGCTCCTCAGCACTGCCAGGCTTGCCACCAAACCCTGTCCCCAAGTGCCACATCCACACAGCTTTAAATAGCCCCAGGGATGGGGATTCCTCCTGACCCAAAACCCCATCCTGTTCTGTGGAGCAGTTATCAGTGATACGAGCGATAATTGATTATCTACAGCTATTAATGTGCACTTGATAATGTCTAAATGCAGTTGAGATCTTGCCCACATTGAATTACATCCATTTTCACCCGTTTGGCAGGAGCTTTAATTGTGTCCTGAGCCCCAAAGCACTTGCCCCTCCAAGCTTGTGTCACCTGCACATTAATAACTTGGATGCCAGGTTGTTAATTGAGTGTGAGTCGTTAGCCTTCTTCACAGCCTTCTTATAACTCCATCACATACAGCCCCATTTTCTGCAGGGTCTTCCCCTGGATTCTGTTCCTTCTCCTGTTTGTGAGCCTGCAATACCATCACAGAGTCATGGAATGGGTTGGGCTGGAAGGAACCTTGGAAGATCACCTTGTTCCAACCACCTGCCATGGGCAGGGACACCTTCCACAAACCCCATCCAACCCTGAACACTTCCAGGGATGGGGCATCCAGAGCTTCTCTGGGCAATGCAGAAGTTATCCAACCCTATGGATCTCAGCTCAAAGCTCTCAGCACAATATTAGGAAGCTGGTTTTGCTCTGGTACCAGTAACTTCCCAAAATGCTACATGGTTGTATGGCCAGAGCTTTGGACAAGATGGCATAAAACAACCTGGACAAAACATGCAGAGTTTTCCAGCAATGTCTGGGTTTGATTTTCTAGGGGAAGAACACATTGGGATATCAGCAGTGTGGCTGTAGGTTATTTCTCTGGAGTCAGTCATCACATTCCTGCTCTTGAAAAGTCATCAGAGAACTCTCAGACCATTGTATATAATTAACACTCAGTAAATAAAATAACCCCATTTCTGGGCTGGACTGTGCCTGTATGGAGCCTTCCACCCCGTGGTTAAGTCCACAGTTCCCTTTTTCAAGGCGTGCTTATCTCGCTTGTCCTCTGCCATCTCTTCTGAGGTACCAGCCCTGTTGGGACTTGGAAGGCAGCAGTTATAAAAGAAACCCACAGGGAGAGCACCCAGGGGATGGGGAACAGACAGACCCAACTCTTGACAGGACTCTCAGATGCCCAGGTAACCTCTTGGGGTGTCTGGCGTGCTTGGGGTCTGCCTTGTACTTGCTTGGAAGACTGCAAAGGTCCTGCTTTTTAAAGTCAAGTTTGCACTGGGAAAAGCACCTGGAATCTGCTGCTTCTTTGTTGCTTGTGAGGTATTGGGACACATCAGCTGTAAGGGAGAAAATCATTACTTTTAGGAGGCTGGTTTTTGTGCTTTGGATTTCTACTGTCCTTCTAAAAGGAATTTATTCCTTGCACAAAGGGAATATCCCCTTTACCCTCTGCTTATTACTTATATAACCAAAACATAATCAAAACTTTGTCCTGAAAACTTACCATATCCATTTTTGTGAGGAGCACAATCCTCTTGTAGCCTTCTAGTTACCATCTTTACTTGCATACACTTATTTTGATTCTCTTTTCAGCAATTTCTCCCATGAAACAGGGTATCACAGACTGCAGTTTGTTCTCAGGGGCTGTGGTCTTACACAGCTGCAGAAATACAGCTTCCAAAAGCTGGGCTTTCAATCTTAGTCTGGCAGCAAGAAAAAGACAAATAGCATTTTGGAAAACAAAGCAAGAAAAAATAAACTGAAAAGAACAGGATAAAAATTTAGGACTCATCTGAATTACAGTAACATTTTATATCCAGTTTCAGTTCAGTAACGTGCTGCACAGAAAATGTAAGATCTAATACATGCAAGCTTTTAGGCAGAAAAAAAATAAGAATCTTTAGGATATTTTTGAAAGTATAGGAAAAAGAAAATCAGAACCCTTAACCTTTTGTGGACAAATAAACAAACAACAAAAAAAAGAAAACCCACAGGTAGCCAAACCCACTTTAAATAAACCCAAGGGAGAGTCAGCTGTTGTAGTTATGATAATGCCTGAAACCAGCACAGTGACATTATTCAAGTAGATGTGAATGCTAAGCACTTGCAAAACATGAGGCTTTTAAAAGATTTTTTAAAAAATAATGTACTGAAGTCATTGTTTTTTTTAAGGAAAAAAAGTGAATGCTCTCAGCAGTGAAACTAATGAAGCTTCTTTCCCAAAGTTGTTTTTTATTTTCAGGGATGTGAGGATAATGAATTTTTACCTCTAAACGGAGAAAAAAGTTATCAGAGTATTTACTACTCCCATCAGGTAAATGAAAGGAAGCAGCAAAGAAAGCCTGATGGCAGTAATTTGTACAGGCATAAATGCGTGCTGTAAAGAATATTTGTCCCATTGTCTGTGACTTGCTACATTTTGGGAGAACCAAAATGCCTGGCCAAGATGTCATTCCATAACCCAATGTACACAAAATCAAACTCTGGCTCCCCAGGAATAATCCATTAGCAAACTTCTGAGTTTCAACTGGCCATGTGCACATTTGGGCTGTCAGGAAAGCAGAGAGGCACAAAATGTGACTATAGATAATGAGGGGACTTGGACATTAAAAACACACTCTACTGTAGATGATGTGTCATTTTAATGAACTCAGCACTCAGACTGCATTTTGAAAAATAGTTACTGTACAGCAGAATTATTCCAACTGTGATCAGTGGGAGTGCTTCCAGTCCCTGGGTTATTCCTGCTCATTACCATTGGAAAATATTATGTTTTCCATGTGAGCAATTGCTGTAGTGCCCCAGGGAGGTGGTGAGATTGGGCTGGGGGGGTGCATTTCTCTTCAGTAAGAACATTTTGGAAAGCTGCTGTTCTGAATGCCCATTTTTATATTAGGTTATATATGAATGATTACACAGAGTTTTGGGTTTTTTTCCCCAGTAATTCATGAAACAATCCATTGGAAAATACTGGGTTTAAGCATTAAAAATTGTTGTGCATTGAAATCAGAAATGAACAAAGCAGTTGCTCTTACACCCAATAATTAACGGTGGAGAATTAGCTGTGAGGTGAGCAGTGACTGTGTCTTTAGAGAGCTTTATTGGAGGAGTAACTAGACAGTAAATCCCAGTAAGCAGCTATTTTATATAGAGTGGGAGCTAAAATACGGTTATTTCTGTTCTTGGAGGAAATGGGACTCTCCCCAAAGCCAGTCTACACAAACCTGACTCACCTTCCATGGAGAAATGCTCTAATTCCACAGATGCCCTGAACATCCCCACATGAAGGTTTGAAAGCAGCAGCTTTTCAGAGCGGGCTGGCAAAGGGAGCAAGATGAAATGTGCTCTGTGTACCTATATTAAATTTAGCTCCCATAAGAAGCATTTTCCTGCAAGAAAAGAAGAGTCTATCCCTGCAAGGCAGCAGTTTCCCTCCTTTGATTATGGGGATAGATCGTGATCCACGGTTTGGGTGTTTAACCCTTGGCTTGTGTTCATTTTTAGCTCCTGTAAAATGGTGCCAAGGCTGGTGTGCTGATGCCTGGCTGTGCCCATCCACCACCCAAAGATGATGGCCAGTGGCATGCCAGTTTTCCTGCTCCTCCTCTGGACAACAAACACACCTCAAGCTGCAGGAGGTGAGGAGCTTCCTCAGGGCAGAGCTTTGGTGTGTGCCCAAGGTCCCTCCTTGTGCTGGGCACTGTTCTACACGTGGATAAAGCAGTCCCTGGCGTGCCATGGGCCCAGGAGCAGGGGTGACCATTGCTGTCCTGCTTCCTGGGACTGTGCCCTGTCCCAGATTGTTCCCAGTTGGTGCCTGGTTTGCTGTGGGAGGAAAGAATCTCCAGTCATGGGGAAACAACTTCTGTTGGGGTTTTCTGAGCCTTTTTGGGGCAGTTTTCCTACTGCAATGTGAACTCCTGAGCATCAAAGGCTGGAATCACAGGAGAAGTGGGGGCTGTTCATGGAATCCCAGAATGGTTAGGGTTGGAAGGGACCTTAAAGCCCATCCAGTTCCACCCCCTGCCATGGGCAGGGAACACCTTCCACTGTCCCAGGCTGCTCAGAGTCACATCCAACCTGGCCTTGGACACTCCTAGGGGTCCTGGTGGCCCTCAACTGTCTGGGGTTTGGCAAATAAGGGAGAGCAGGCTTTGAAGAGCTGGAGGGGAGCAGATTGATTATTTCACTGCCCTGCTATTTATATGCTAACATTTCCCCCAGCATGAGATCCTCCTCATTTCCAAGAGAGCTCCAGGAATCCTTCTTGCCCTGTCATTTTAAATTATCCTTCCCATCCTTCTGTGTTTTCTTCCATTTGTGCTTAATTCCTCTGTTCATCATTTTGGTTCTACTCTCACATGCAACTTCTTGTGGCTGTCAGCCTCCTCTCTGAAAGCCCCCCACGTTGCCCTCTCCTGCAAGCTGATGTGGATGAGAATTGTTCATGCAGTTGATCACTCCATCAGCCCCGTTTCTTGCCTCTGTGACAATGATGACCAAGAGGAAAACGCTGAACATAATTAACAAGCCAAATGTAATATATCATAGTAATATTCAAGTTGAAACTGTTGTAAAAATTTCATTTTTCAAGCTAAGTTTTAATAAACTCTTATTTGATGGGGTTTTGGTTATTTAAAGTTGGGGTTTTTTTGGTCAAATATTAGAAATATTTTACAAGGAGCTGTTGACAGAATATAATATTGAGATGAAATGATTTGCTTGTATTGCTCGCTACTTACAAACAGGTATTGCTCTAAACAATTCACTGGATTGGACACTGATGGATATTTCTGTTTTCTCCCTTCCAGTCCAGGTTTTGCCACCTGTTAACTTCACCCTCACAGTCTCTGCATTAGCACAAGTTCTGTTACACTGGGAGCCAAACCCTGTTCAGGAACAAAACAACTCCACCATCAGATATGATGTGAAAATCCTGAGCCCTGAGCCAGAAGAGGTAAGAGAAAAAATAAATCAAGGATCCTAAGAAGGCTAAATCCCTGCTGTTCTCTTTTATCTAAACCCATGCTTTGGGAGCTGCAGAGATTCCCTCTCAGCCATCCTTGTGGACACAGCTCTGCTGGGACGAGCCTTGGGAATTGCAGTTTTCATCTCGAGGGGAGACGGATCCTGGCTTTAAGTACTGGCTCCCCATTCAACTCACTGAACTCACCCCAGTGTGTGGCTCAGTCTTTGCAGGTCCCTTATTTTGCCTCCCATCCCCTGTGGTTATTTGATATTTTCCATTTCAAGTATGACACCAGGAGGACTCACAGTGTGCGGACAGCAGCGCTTCACAACGGCTTCTCCGCCCGCGTGCGCACCTTGCTCCTCCAGGAGGACCTCCAGATGAGCAGTGACTGGGTGGAGGGAAACCTCCCACCTCTGCCAGGTAGGAAAACCCAGGGAAGGCCTGCTTTTTGTGTCCTGCCCCAGTCTGTGGACTAAACATTAAAAGGTGACAGGTTTAGTTCTTTAAAATAAAAATACAGCGTTTTCTGCTCTACCCGCTACAGAAGGATTTAGTCCAGACCTTTCCCTACTGCAGTGGAGCCTGGAGTACAATCTGGAGGTGCAAAATGTCAACAACAACTATAAAATTTTCTAACAGTGCCTTGCTAAGGCTGAGTTAACACAGAGTGGTGCACCTAGGAGGATATTGTTGCCTTGTTCCACATGAAATGCACAGTGCTGTGTGGCACAGCTTTACTCACTGCTTGGGAATCTGTATCCTTCCCAAGCCATGGAGCTGTGTGATGAGGAGGGGAAGTGGATGCAACAGACACAGCTACAATGGCCCAAACTGGAATCAAAAAGGAAAAAAAAATAGATGCAACAGACACAGCTATAATGGCCCAAACTGGACTAAAAAAGGAGGAGAATTAGATGCAACAGACACAGCTATAATGGCCCAAACTGGACTAAAAAAGGAGGAGAATTGGATGCAACAGACACAGCTATAATGGCCCAAACTGGAATCAAAGTGTTTTAGCAACAGGAACATGTTATGATTTTTGCAGTGAGGTTTTCTTTCTGCTCTGTAATCCCTTGCCTCTCCAGGTGCTGCAGAGACCTCTGTGACCAACCTGTCCTGTGTCACCCATGTCACCATCCATGGCAATGTCTCTCTCCGTTGCACTTGGCTCCCTGGCCAAGGGGCTCCAGAAGACACCAAATACTTCCTGTTTTACAGGTTGGTGTTTGCTGCTTCTCCAGCCAGCCGTGAATTTCTTTAAGAGCACCTTGTCTCACCAGCATTTTAATTTAGGTATGAGACCCACACAGAGGAATGTCCCACTTACACCAAAGACAAAAGGAACAGGAATACCGAGTGCAGATTTTCAAGTACTCAGATTAAACCCGGTGAGATTGACAACCTCATTGTCATTCACATTAATGGCTCCAGCAAACGTGCTGCAATCAAGCCTTTTCAGCAGTTATTTAACCAAAATGCCATCGGTGAGTAGGAATACATTAAAAATATATCAAAAATGTCTGGCAGGGTTGTCAAAATGTGAGGAAGTTCTGTTGGATTGAGTGGCTCTTGATGCAGGTGAAAGGATGTGTTGATTTTGTATAGTCATCTTAAGGGAAGGAATAACTGGATTGTTTTAGTTAAATTTGATTTTAGTAATCTATTTGAGATTATAGAATGGCAAAATTAAAAGCTAATAAAGGCAATTAGTTATTCTGTTTGTTAGCCAAAGCATTATTTTCAATATTAATTTTCAGCTGATTTAGTCAATATATGTTAAAACACTGTTTTTATTACCCTTAATTTTGCATCCTTCCTTTAAAAGGAGTAAGACACATGGTGTTCAAGTTAACCCTATCCTGTAAAGGAAGGCATTAGTCTGGAATAAAAGGGAATATCAGCCATGATTGTCTATTATCTTTCATCCACACAAATAATTTACTTTCCTGCATTAGTTCCATACCTTTTCCTTTTTTTAAACAGATAACAGTTCTCTTTTCCATGACTTCACTAAGAGAAAAAAATCACAAATTTTATTTTTAGAAATCATCCCCATAACAGCAGATGAATTCCTTTGAATTTTTTCCATTTTTCAATAACTTTCTTGGCTACATCTGCATTTCCTTTTTTCTGGAAATGAAATTTTTCTAACTATTCTGTCATTAATTTAATACTCATATGGAAATTAATTTAATAAATTCCTCTTTCTCCAGTAACCTAATTTTCCAAAACTTTTAAGTAGATTTTCCAAACTGTTTTCCTATAACTATTACCAGCAATGCAGTTATTCCTCCTAAATCCTTATCTTTTCAGTCCAAAAAGGGAAATAAATTCAATAATTATAGGTCCTGCTTGGAAACACTATCAGGTTATAAAATGCTCCAGGTTTTTAGTATTTAAACTTGTCTCTATAAATAACTCACCTGTATGGTTTTCTTTTTGCAGAGAAAGTGAATATTCCCAGAAATATCAGCATATCCCTGGAGCAAAACGATCTCCTGGCCACGTGGGAGAAGCCAATTTCTCCTTTCCACGAGGAATGTTTTGAATATGAATTTTATCTCGTCAACCTGAAGTCAGGTAACAAGCAGGTAATTGCTCCTCCAGCATCCAAGATTATCCAACATTCCTGTCCTCTCCAGCTGGAATTTGCCTTCCTCTTTTCCTCAATGCCTTTTCAATCTGCAACATACCATCCCCAAGGAACTTGGGAAAGCAGGACAAAATTGGATTTATTCAGCTTATGCATCTGGGCTCAGAATAGTTTTTACCATCTTGAAAATGCTGCACTGAGAATGTGCAGGAAGAATGGAGAAATGAGGCATTTCCCAGGAATTTTCCTTGGAATACTGGTGTGTTAGGAGAAGTTACACCTATAAAAAATGGGGCTCTTACCTCACCGTTAATAAAACCAATTAAAAGATAAACCCGGTTCAAATTTGCTTTCTGAATGGTTGAGTGCTAATTAATCTCTGACAGCACAAATTGTGTTCCTGACAGATCCTGAAGATCTCCTCCACCAGTTTCCGGCTGCGGGTGGATGTCAGCAGCAGGTATTCCATCAGGATCAGGGCCAAGCACAACCACCTCTGCCGTGCCTCAGGGTTCTGGAGTGACTGGAGTGAAATCATCTATGTTGGTGAGAATTCCCATTATTCCACTGCTGGGGAGCCAATGCTGCCTAATCAGGAGAGTGTGCAACACCCCAGAATTCTAACAGGAAACAGGAAAACAGGGATTTGAAAGAAAAACCTGACTTGTTAATGCCAAGGGGATTTAAATCTGTTCCATTAAAAATAAACTACTTGCAAGAGGATTGGTTTTAGGCAATGCTTTGTGAATATTTCCAGACATTGCTTTAAACTCAAGGCCTTTTCTTGCATCGCTGCAGTTTTTTCAGGTTTTTTCCTGCCCTCATTGTGATGTTCATGCTGGAAATAAATATGAGAGGCCATTGAATCACTGAAGTTATCTCACCCCTTCAGTGCTGAGGGTAAAAAAGAGCATGAATTTAGCATTTTTTAACATCCCCATTGCTGGGGAGCAAATGCTGCCTAATCAGGAGTGTGCCCAATATCAGAAAATTCTAATAGGAAACAGGAAAACAGGGATTTGAATTTAATTTACTGAAACTATCTCAGCCCGTAAATGCTGGGAGAAAAAAAGAACATGATTTTAGCATCTTCAGAGCCTGATCATTTGCCCCACGCTGTTTTGTATTTCCTGCTTGCTGCCCGAGTTGTTGTGGAAATAACAGTTCCTTTATCACTGCACGTTATCAACTGTTTGTTTTTAGACATCCTCCTTTGCTCTTATCTTTGGAGTTTCTCAACTTCCTTGTTTTCACTTAAAAAATACTCTGTTACACTCCTGTTTACTACATTTCCCCTCTTGTACCATGAATTCACATTTTCAGTGTTTTGCCTCCTTCCTCCAACACATCCCCTTGACCTCCCCACCTGGCTCACACAGCAAACGTGGAAAATCTACTCTGATGGCAAAACAAAATTGGTCTTCCCTAAAAATTTATTTAAATCTCAACAATATCCAAGGACAGGATCACTTAATCCAGTTTTTCCTCATGGAAAGGAGTTTTTAGGGGCTTGTTGCAGTTCATTTGCACAATACAGGTTCCTGCCACTTTCTCAGCCACTTGTTCTCTCCTTCATATCAAAATAAAAGAAAATTATTGTTGAAATCAGAAATTCAGTGCCATGGAAGCTCTACATTTAATTTCTTATTCTACGTATCAAGTCTTCAAAATCTGCATGTTAATTTGTGATCTGAATACAACCACATTAAACAGCTAATGAAATATTTACAATATTTAAATTCTAAACACATTTCAAATAATCTGTACTAAAATAATACATTTAATTTCTTTTTTTTTTTTTTTACCTTGAAATTCAGGGCAAAATAAACTGGAGAATTCCATAGCCTGGATTCTCACTCTGCTCTGTGTGTCCACGTCCTGCACATTGCTGCTTGTTGCTATAATATGCCAAATGTAAGTATTAGCATTTTTTTTTATTTCAATATAACCAAGGACCAGGTGCTCAGCAAGTGTGGGGGATGTCACAAGCTTTGCTTAATTCTGAGGAAAAGCTGAGTTTGCCTAAATACACAAAGCAAAAATAATCAGCCTCATTAATTATCAGCAATTATATTCAGCAAAATTGGTGTGGTAAGAGAGGTATTCAATTTATCCTTATACAACAAATCCATATATTGAGTGAGGTGAATTTGTTAAAATTTTTTAAAATGTTTGTCCTTATCTCATTTCTTCATTAAATGCACCTGATTGGGTCAGTGATTTCCCCAGGAATCTTCATTTATCCCTGGTGAAAGCTGCTCAGAGCATCCCTCATGGCCAAAATACCCAGACCTCTGGTGCTTGCTTTGAGTATTTGAAATATTGAATTTATTTTTAATTATACTCTGGCTCTGGATGCTATATAGCAAAGGCCAAAACTCCCCAAATGCACAGTGAGGAAGCACAGCTACACTTTGGATTTGTGTCTGTGACAGTCAAACCATAAGTGATGAATTAAAGGCTCCATGTAATTAGAAGTTTCTCCCAGAAACACGCAGCAAGCAGCAATTACCAGTCCACATAAACACATAAACACATCTCCCCTTAATGGAAGTGCTAATTCCTTATTAATTTCTTTAATGCCTTTTTATTTATTGCTCATCCTGATGCATCCTTGGCTGTTTTCCTCTCTGTGCTGTGTTTCCTCTATCCAATAAAGGTGTTGTGTACAGGATGCTCCAGGAGGATAACTGAGATTAACTCTGCCTGTGGGACCTGTTCTCAGGGCAGCTGAATGAGCAGGGCTCTGCTCAGGAGTGTTCTGCCAGAAACAGCACAGGGAATTTATTCCTGTGTCACACACTTGTCCCCAGCTATGCAGCCTTGATGTCTTGCTGAAAATCCCCAAATTTGTCTTACTGACATGATTCTTTTATGGATTGACCAGGAGCTGGAGGTCCTCCCCTGCTCCCAGCATCATCTCCAGCTCTCTCCTCTCTCTTTGGGACAGCAGAGCCAACACCAGCTAGCAGCAGTTTGCTCCATGTTTTCCTGTGGAGTTCTGACAGCATTTGAATATTACATTTACCCTCTTTAGAGATCCTGGAACACATACAGGGGGAGAAATAAATCCAGGGTACAATTCTACTCAACCTGGAGATGCTGTACTCATGCATTATATGATTTTAATCCAAATTTCAGGGAGCTTTTCCAGGTTCAGCTGCTTGCTGCTACCTTGGTTGCTGCCAGGAGTTTCTCTCCAGTATAAAATTCCCCAATACCCAAAGGCTTATTACTTTCTGTCTTTGCCAACATGATGAAAATTTTACCTCCCTGCTAGTCTGAATTTCATGGAGCTGCTCACCTTATTCCACCCTTCCCTGCTGCTCCTTCTCCTTCTGTAATCCCCAGCCTGCCCTGGGAGGATGGGGAAGTGTAAGAAGATGAAACACAGGGTTGTACCTGCAGATATTAAAAAAAAGAAAAATCGAGCAGGTTTCCTAGATCACAGTTTCATTAGTACTCTCTGTTTTTACTGCTCTTGAAAATTCATGAAGTGCACTCTGCGATTCAAGCCACGGAATCATTTCAAATTTCGTGCGATTTGCAGCCATTATAAGGAATTTCATTACAGCAAAGAGCTCCATAAATTTTTCTGTGTACTTGCAGGCATCAGGGTTAAAGCCCACCATTTGGGAGGAGTGCTGCAAGGCAAAGGGGCCCTCTGGGACAGTTTGGGCAGGCTTTTCCCTTCACTCACTTGCAGAGGCTGATGGGGTGAGAGTCTTGATAAAAACCACAATGGAATGTTCTCCTGGCTTGCTCTCTGCCTTTAGGAGTGAGCAGCTTCTGTACTTCCCTAGGAATAACATTTTTCTCCTGGAGGTGAGCCCCCAGGAGGATGGATTCAGTGACTTGCTCTGGCATGAGGGCACTCAGTGCCCTCCACACCCCAAAATCAGTGTGGTCATCCAGGTACCCACCTCTTCTGCACCCCTCAGCAGCCCACGAGCAGCAGTCACCGGCCAGCTTTGAAAAAACTCCAGGAGGAATCTCAGGGGAGGCACTCCGACATAGAGTTAAAACAAATACGTCCTCAGTCTCATCACAGAGCAAGGAGAGCTTGTTCTCCTGCTTTTTTCTCTTTGTTTATCTCCAGCCTTTCCATGTCACAGCCTGTGGGAAGAGTGGAAATTTCAGAAAGGCAGACACAGCACAAAACCCAGACCCTGAAATGCTGATTTAAGGCACGAGGGTCCTGTGGGCTGTGTCCAAGGCCTGAAGGTCCAAACAGTGACAAAGGAAAAAGGCTGTGCCTTAACCTGTGTAGACAGAGATACCTGGGATGCCTTTTGTGACAAGATCTTTAACCACATAACTCTGACTTTTCAGTAACCTCCAAAAAAGAACAGAACCATTCTGAGGGCACCACCCCAGCAACTCCTCCCTGCAAAGACCTGAGGGGCAAAGCAGCCCTCATGGACACACTTCTGCCTCATTTCTCGTGGGCATTTGTGCACCTTCCTTAAGTGCTCCCCTTCCAGAAGTGACGTGTAATTTATGCTTTTTGCTGCCTCAATAAATAATTTTGATATGGCTCAATCAAAATCTCTTCTTGGCAAACAGCACTATGAGGAACACACCAATTCCAAGTAGAACCAATTCTTGTTGGGTACTTTTCCTAGCAGTGGCATAAATCAGAGCTGAAATGAGCTGCAGGTGGAATGCTGTGGCCTGTTGAGAAGTTTGTGAGAGCTGGTGAGGTGTAGGAGCTGTGAAGTGCAAAGCTGCCCTGGGTAAGGGCACAAAGGCCTTAAGAGGAGAGCTGGGAGGAGTGGAGTGATGGAGGTGATGCCAGGTGCTGCAATAACAACATTGGCACTCATCCTGCCCCACTCCTGAGCTCCAGCAGCAGCCACTTTCCTGTCCCACCCCAGTGGTGGGGAGCAAACAGCCTGGCTGCTCCTTTGCACCCAGCAGTGGCTCTGCTGTGTCCAGCATTTCAACAAAAAAACCCCCAAAACCCAGATGTTTCCCCCAAAACACCTCACACCCTGTTTTTCCTCCCCATATTCCCATTTGTGGCTGTACAATTCCCTCACAAAGCCTCATCCCCCGCAGCAGAGGGAGATGTCCCACAGCTTGTGTCTGTGGGGTGAGCAGTGCTGTGACCTTTCCCTTCACCTGACAATTAGTGAAGCATCAATGTCACCTTCAAGGCAGCAGCAGCTCAGCCAAGAAAGTTTAGCTCCAAGCTGATAGAAAATATTATTCCTCCTCACCAGGAGAATAGTAATAGGATAAAGGTAAACTTGACAGAACTCAGAAAGCTTCTGGAAGAAGAATAGTCCTAAGAACATAAGCACTGAGCTAAGCAGACATCAGCCAGGGGGATTGTCACAAAATAAAGGGGGCAGAGGAGCAGATCTGCCCTTGGTGCCTGAACATGTCTCTGCTTCCTCCAGAGCAGACCCTGGATACCAGTTCTGGGCTGAGCACTCCTCACTCAGGCCAAGTTCCCATTGAGCCTGCCCCTTGTGGACATGGTGCTATCCAGGGCCGGAGGCAGCGAGGGTGTTTCGGCACCTGGAATGTGAGATCTGAGCTCTGGCATGTGCCAAAGACAAGGGAAAGTTCCCTCTGCTGTCACAAAAATCCCTGTGCTGTGAGCCCAGCCAGGCCAGGCAGTGGCAGGCAGGGAAGGGGTCTCAGGGGTGTGAGCAGGATGAGTTATCACAGCACTGAGCAGAACCATTTGCTGTCAGCTGTCCCTGGTGCCTTCCCCTGCCCGCTCCCAGCTCCCTTGGCACACAATTATTTGTGGCTGCTCTCCTGCCACGAGGCACTGGCAGTTTATGTCCAGAAACCAAAGGCTGAGCACAAGGCAGCTCGTGCTGGCTGTCCAAATGAGGCACCTGACAGCAGAGCCCTTGGGAGGAGCAGCAGTGTGAACAGACAGATCAGAGCTGTTCATCTCTCCCCAGACAGCCCCAAAAGCCCTGGCACGGGATGGGGACAGCCTCACCCACCTTCTCCTGTCACCTGCCTGTCCCCAGGGCCCCGAGGTGTCCTGTGAGGAGCAGCACAGCCGCCTAGCCCCAGGGGAGACAATTATCTCTTGCAACCCTAACTGCTAAGAATTTTAAACTTTCTGTGCTAACAAACACTAACCCCCAAAAACCACTGTGTTTAACCTAAACCCATAGAAAAAACTTCCAGAATTAAACAACAAAACTAAAGTTATAAGTATATAATTTAAATTAAAGTGTATAATATCACAAATTAAAAACTTTAAAGTTTAACTTAGCAGTTAAGGTTCCAACAATCATCCCTGAGTGGAGTTGCTGCAGGCAGAGCTGGCTGCTCCTGGGGCTCAGCACGTGCTGCTGCTTGGGCTCCTCATCCCCCAGGAACAGCAACTCTCTCATCCCTCCACTGCTGTTTCTTACAGAAACCACGTTTGGAGTAAACTGTTCCCACCAATCCCAACGCCCAGCAACAAATTCCGAGACCCTTTCCCAATTGACTACGAGGTAAAATAACTTTTTACTTCTTTTTTTTTTTTTTTAATGAAAATGAATGCTTTTGTTTGTGTGCTGCTTTTTCCCTGTAAGACTGAGAGCAAAGAGGGTCACAGAATCATTGAATCTCAAAAAGATCTCCAAGACCATTAAGTCCAACCCCATGAGCACTAACTCCATTGAATTTAGCAATTCCTGAGGCTGTTTTTTGCCATCCTCCCTGCTGTGGTAGATTCTCACCTTGCTGTGTGGCCGCTTCCTTTGCCCACCACAGGTCCCAGTCTGCTGCAGCTCTGCATCTGGCTTTGCTTCCAGATGTTGTGGTTTGGGAAGGGTTAAAAATGAACAGAAGGGCTAAGTGGTATTGTCCGGGTTTCCCTTTGCTGGCTCCATTCCTGACTCCAGCTGGAATCCACTCCGGGTTCCCCTTTGCCGGCTCCATTCCGCACTCCAGCTGGAATCCACTCCGGGTTTCCCTTTGTTGGCTCCATTCCTGACTCCAGCTGGAATCCACTCCGGGTTCCCCTTTGCCGGCTCCATTCCTGACTCCAGCTGGAATCCACTCCGGGTTTCCCTTTGCCGGCTCCATTCCTGACTCCAGCTGGAATCCACTCCGGGTTTCCCTTTGCCGGCTCNCCAGCTGGAATCCGCTCCGGGTTCCCCTTTGCTGGCTCCATTCCGCACTCCAGCTGGAATCCGCTCCGGGTTTCCCTTTGCCGGCTCCATTCCGCACTCCAGCTGGAACCCGCTCTGGGTTTCTTTTTGCCGTCTCCATTCCGCACTCCATTCCCATTCTTTGTTCCCTACACTGAATTTCAGGCTCACCTGTGGCTCTGCCCTCTGCAGGAAATGCAGGTTCTCCCCAGCTGGACAGAGACTGCAGGGTGGCTCCTGGAGAGCTGCTTTTGTTCAGCCTGACAATTCAAAGTCTTTGTTCCTGCTGTTAAACTGGACTTAAGCCTTTCTGGGTTTGCTGTTATTTCTGATAAATACATTTATCTTACAGATAAGATAAACCCCTCATTGTCTGCTCAGGGGAAGGGCTGCTCAGCACCTTGATTTTCATTTGTCCCTTTGGAACAGGGGTTTGATTTTTTGCGTATTGTTCTTACTCCGTGGTCTGGTTGAGGAAACAGGCTTAGAAGATTATCATATAATGTTTGTTTTTAATTAAATGGTGTAAAATACCACAGCTTGGGGCATCACAACTAAGAACATGAGAAATAGCAAATATTAATGCTGCAGCTGGAAAATGTGAGCTTGCAAAGGCAGGTTCACGTTCTCAGCAGCAGCTCTGTCTTGTTTTCAGTCTCTTCACTCCAAGTGAGCTGGCTGTGGTAGGTGACACCAGCCAGAGGCCTTCTGCTGGCACCACGGCCACAAGGCTGGCAGCACTGGCAAGGAGAGCTGAGGACATGACCCAGGTCCCTGCTGAGGCCACCAGGGAGAGGGAAGTTGTTTGTTGGGGACACTCAGTTCCTAAATTCGGTGCAAACAGGGCTGAGGTGACGAAAGCCCTGCAGGTGGTGGCCCGTGGGAACCTGCTGGTCCCTGCTCTGTCGCCTGCCACCCTGCAGGGCTTCCCAGCAGCTCAGCCACTGCTGCTGCTTCCTTCTGCAGCTCTGCAGCCCTGCACACCTGTTTGTGCAGCTCTGCCAGGATGTGGCCCCATAAATGGCTTTGCTGCCCTGTATTCAGAAAAATTCCTGTTCCTCAAACCATGATCCCTCACTGCAAGAGTGCCAGGCCCTGGAGAAGGCTCCCCTGGGCAATGGTGGAGGCACCATCCCTGGAAGAGCTCAAAAACCACTTGGTTTTTGGATGTGGCCCTTTAGCATAGGATTTGCTGGGTGTGGTGGGATCTCACTGAAGTTTGGACTTGATGATCTTGGGAGATCTTTTCCAGCCTTAATAATTTCATGATTCTGTGCCCTCCAGCTTCTCCTGAGCTCCTTGTCCTTGGCTACAGAGGGGTGGCCACTGTGGTAGAATTTGGCAGATGGGGAGTTTGGGGGTGCAGGGCTGGAGGGACAGAAGATGAGCAGCTCTGTAAGAGCTTCAGCTGGAGGGTGAAAATCCTCCTGTTAAACCCAATGCTTCTGAGCTCCTAAACCACGAAACATTTTGGGTTAATCCCTCTGTAAATGTACCAGTTTGAACTCTCAGCTCTCCCCCAGCCCAAGCCACCCCCCCAGCTCCCAACTCCAAGGGGTGTTTGCTTTGCAGAGAGCACGGACCTGCCCCAGCTCCACGGAGACCGAGGTGGGCAGCCTGGCTGAAGACCTCTCCTACAGTGTCCTCGATGACTCCGTGTTCTGAGAGCCTCCACAACATCACCCACCAGCGCTGGAGAGGGCTCTCTGTCACCTCTCTGTGTCCCCATTCCCAGTGGGGATGAGATTTTGCCTCCACCAGGTGCCTTGTTACCAAACAAAGTTTCAGCTCAAGCAGGATTGAAGCTCAGGGCACAAGGGCTGTGTAGGGGAAAAAAAAAGCTTGGAAAAGAGCCAATGGATTCACTTGTTCTGGTTGGCACCTTTATCTTTTGGATGTTTGTTCTACCTTGCTCTGACAACTGGAGATGCAAATTGGGTTTGGCACAACACTGTGGATGCAGCAAGGTGGTCCTGGCAGTGACCAAGAGGGGTCAAACACTGGGAAAAGAAGAAAAAAGTTGTGAAGCACCCAGTGCTGTCACCCCCACTGCTGTCACCCCCAGTGCTGCACAGCAAGGCCACCATGAGAGCAGGGACACTCACCTGGCCTTTGCTGCTACACTTTGTAATGAAACTGAATTTCCACCTGAAAAACATCCATGGAAATGCAACTCCTGGGTCAGGGCAGGTGTGACTGTGCAGCCAGACCACCCTGCATGGGGACAGTGCATGGCCAGAGTCCTCTGCATGGCTCAGAGGCACCTAACCTTGCTTTGCAAGTGACACAGCACCATTCTGGGAGGCAGGGGAACACCTGGGATCAGCTCAGCTGCCCAGAGCATGGTGCTGATCATACCAAGGTTGTGGTTTGATCCCTGTAGGGACCATTGGACTCAATCCTTGTGGGATCTGTCCAACTCAGAATATTCTGTGATTCTCTGATCTGTCCCAGGACTTTATAAAACACCAAAAACTTCTGGATTTTGTAGGTTATTTAAGACAAAAGTTTGGTTGCTTGTGCACCTGACTATTCCTGTGAGCAAAGCTGCACTGTGCCTGCTCCCTCTGTACACTCAGGTACCACATTTGAGTATAAACCAGAGTTTCACCTGTGATTCTTACACTCCTGAGTGAGGGAGTCCTGCTGGGATGGGATGGGTGGGATCCCCTGCCCAGCTGGCTGCTCCCCAGGACCTCAGCACTGGGCAGGCTCAGGACACTCCCAGGTGGCTCCTTTCCCATCCAAGGCTCTTTGTCAGCTCTGGCATCGGCTGGCAGCATCTGCAAGGGGACAACCAGGGATTGTTTGTGCTTCCTGCCACCAGAGATTAAAGCTTAAGCAGGGGAAATACGAAAAAAAGAGAAAAATGGCATAAACAGAAAAACTTCCTCAATTGCACCAACAAAACAAAGCAGCCTGGGAACAGAGTGTGCAAAAGTCAAGTCATTAAAAAAATGTGCCAAGGACTGCCTGGTGCTTTTACGAGTCTGAGCTGCAACGAGTTGGGCTCCTCCTGGGTGTGCAACTCCAGTCATTCTGAAAATCCAAGCCCAATATTGCAGCCTGGTTTTCTTTGCTCTCTGTTGTTCCATCTTAGATGGCCTGGGTTTGAGACAGGCTCAGTTTCTGATTTATTTATTTCCCTGTGTTCTGTGGGAGCTTCCAAATTAACCTCCTGCCCCAGACCTCAGGCTTTGACCTCCCTGGCTGTGGCCCATGAAGTCCTCCTGGTCTTGCAGAATTCCTTCTAATTCCAAGAAACCTCCTGTCCATGGAGCTGGGTTAAACATGTAAACAAAGAATAAAAATAAAGATTTGATCCAGCTAATAGGTTCTTTGGAAGGTGCCTAAAGAAATGGAGTTCCCAGGTACTACAAAATAAAAATAATTATAATAAATGAGCCAGTTCTCATCTGGGTGAAGCAGCATTGCTCCATCAAAATTAATGTAGCTCATTAATATAACCTTGGTGCCTCCAATGTCTCTCCTTCATGTGCTTTTAATGGATTTGAGGGGCCCACCCTTAACACTCCAAAATCAGAAATTCATTAGTAAAATCCTAAAAATGAGACTAAAGAGAATTCACTTGTTGGAATGTATTTTATGTCATGCCTTCAAATGGCCTAATAAATAAGGTTTCTGCATGTAACTCCATTCCCATTAATGGCAAGCTATTGCAGAGGTGAATGCAATATATTTAAATATATTTTGCATGTCAGGTCCTTGGTATTTCCAGGATGAGTCCTCTTGGGGACGTGAGAGCTGGACGGCTCGGAGAGCCAGCAGCCACCCTTCTACTCACACAGGTAAATAAATCCAACCTGGAGTAAAGCAGGAGTAGCAGCATTTCCCCAGCCAGGCTGCAGGTCCAGCTCAGTCACCTTTAGTGATCTCACATGCTGGAGAACCAAGGGTGCAGGACGAGGACAATTCCTGGCCGAGCTCCTCCTCATGGTCATGATCCTTGGAGCAAAATCTTCATTCCAGGCAGCACAGGGGAAAAAAGGAATTTGTCCAGGATCCCAGGCCACACCCAGGGCTGTGTCAGGTTTTGGCACCACCACAGCAGATCTCCAGCCCTCAACCCCCACTGCACAGAATTATTCATTCCTTATTTTTTTCCCTTAAAACCCAGCTCCCAGCCTCCTCATTCCTCCTGCCCTGCTGCCTCCAGGACAGCACCCCCAGGAGCTGCTCCTCACCCTCCTCTGGAAATGGCAATTTTACCTTTTTTTTTAAAACCAGAATTGTGCTCCAGGACCAGTTTATTTTTCTGCTTCATTGTGAGGTGTGTTGCAGCATGGGGAGCTGGCAGGGAGCTGCAGCCTCCCTGAAACATCCCCATATGAAGAGAGCCGCACCAAGCTCAGAGCAAACACCACAGCCAGCAGCAGCTGCTCTCTGAGACAGCTGGTTATTTAAATCTAGCTCTGTATGGATTTCCAGGCATAGTTTATGTCACCTACACACTCAAAGAGTGCAGGGACAAAGACAGGGAGAGGGGCAGGGTCCAGGATTATATACTACTACAAAGGGGCGGAGCCAACAGCAGCAACCAATCACCTGAAGGTGTGGGCGGGAAAAGGGTTACAGTGACCAATAGAAAAACAGAATGGTAAACAGACAGGGGTATGGACCAATGAGGGTACAAAGAACAAAGAAACTGCTAGAACCTTGACCATATATGGTTAATGGGGTTGGACAGCCAATGAGCCAGCAGGGGGTGTGGCTCTGGGGTTGATTGACAGCATGTCACAGGAGTTCGTGGGAAAGGTTGAAGTCCCCTGGCAGACCCACAGGCCTCCAGCGAAGTGCATTGTTGCTCCTTTGGAATGCAGAGAGCACCGTTCAGCTCCTGCCCTGAAAGGACTGAAAATGTGGCTTGGTGGATTTAGTGGTTTCAAGCCGTGCTCCCAGAATCCTCAGGAATCCCCAGGATAGGCAGAGGCAGTGCCTGGAAGGGCTTTGCTCCAGCCACAGGGTCAGAGATGCTCCAACAGCACCATCCCCGTGAGCTTGGACAGCTCACAGCTCTACAAAACAAACTCAAAATTCACCTGCTCATGTTTTTTGGTCAGTTTTGGGAGCGGAATTAGATCAGAGGTGTATAAATAGATTTTTTTTTTTTTTCTGCCTTCACAAAGTTTTGATTAAAACCAACTCTTGTATCTTCATATCAGTAACAGTCTCAGCAGGCTCTGAGGGGAAATTTCTCACTGGGTAGAATAAAAAGTGGAGGAAAAAGGCTCCTGGAAGACAGGTATCTTTACAAATGACAGAATATTTATTACCAATACCTTTAAAAAAAGATTACATCTGCTAGATCACTGATAAATATCATTTACACCGGGGAGAAAACTACAGAGGCTTTTTTTTTTTAATTTCATTTTTCTTGGTTATGTGGATTTTTTTTTAAGGTTTTTCTTAATTTTTTTTTTTTACATAGAAGTAACCATATCAAACTAAGAAAGGAACACAGCTTGAAATACTGACAATATTTCTCTGGTCAACAACCCTGACTTTTACACAAGTGGAATCCTGATTATGAGTTACTGAATAAATATATTTAGAAGGTCTAAAAGTTAACTGTATTATTTTGTAAGCAAAAGAGACAAGTTACAGGCAAATTCAAGCTATCAGGAGAAAAAAAAAATACCACTGCAGCGCATTGAAAGTTGAAAATTGTATAGAAAATTCCATTGCCTTTTCCAGCGTTATCCCATCTGAACTTACAAAATTCCCCGTAGTAACAAACAGTCCTTCTCTTGAGAAGAATTATTCCAGTGTGGATATTGTTGTTTTCTGGTGTGACTCTGTTCTGCCTCCAGGCATCTGGGAAGAGTTTCTAAGGAAAGGCAAACTTCCAGCGGGGATCTCTGGGAGATTTCCCACTTTTCCATGGATAACCTGGAGCTGGGGCAGCACCGCTCCCGCTCCGGGCCAGGTTCCCAAGCGTTGTCTGGAGAGTGGAGTTACCAAGGATGAGCAGTTGTGTCCCAAAGAACGAGCCCAGAGCAGCTTTCTGTCTCAGAGCAGCCGTGTTCTGATTTCCTTGGAGTTAATCCCCAAACGTGAGGAATTTCCTTGGAATTAGATCTCCAAAGGGTTGAGCTGGGTGTGCACCCAACGCGAGGCCGGTGGCCGTCCTGTTGTGTCACCACAGCTCTGCAGGATCTTCATTTCCCCACCCAATTTGATGCTAATTATGATCAAGGCAAAGCAATTTCACAGCCCCTCCTCGCTGCACGATGCCGGAATATTGTCTACGTGTCCTGTAGTCCACAACCAACCAAAAACCACGTGGGTTTCCAAAATTCTGCTCTTCTGAGGGTTTTGAGTTTGTCCTGCTCAGAGCTCTGGATGAAATGTGTGTTAGAAGCCCTGGGTTCAACACAGGAGTCGCTGGAACTGCCAGTGAAACTCAGCCTGTTACAATCCGGGTCTGGATCAGTTCTGCCCTGTAAAACTCTACAGTCAACTCCAGCCAGTTTGCCAAGAACAACTTGGAGCTCTCCGTTGTAAAGGAAAAAATCCCAAACAATATTTTCGTGATAATGTCGTCCGTAGCATTTTATAGCAGAGGAAAAAAATTAATATCTACATCATATGTTAACTTTAAAAAATTCTATAAAACACTAAATATATAATAAAAAATATGCATATAAGGACATATGTAAACTGCTTTGGTAACATCATATTACAGATGTTTTCAGTGCATTGCAGAGTTTCCAAGGAAACTTCAGACAAAGCTATATTTGCTTTGAGGAAGTACTGTATAATGCCATTCCTAAAGAAGCATAAACATTTTTTTTTCCAGTAGTAAGATGTACTCAAACCACAATATTACTTAGTACTGGGTGTCTCCAAAACAACTAGCTAAATGTTGCTTATATTATAAAGAAGAAGTCCTCGATGTCATTGTTGTCATAAACTGGAGCGGGCTGTGAGGGAGATCATGATTGTGCTGAGGGCTGACAGGGTGCAGGCGCTGGAGGTCGATGAGCCCGAGCCTCTGGCGTAGGCATCTGAGAGGGGAGAGGGGAAAAAGGAGCCAGAGGTGAGCAGAGAACAGTCCCCAAACTCTTCCTTAACCCACCTCCCCCAAGGTTTAAATTCCCTTTCCTGGGATAAAGCACAGCCCCCTCCTCCTCTTTGCGGTCACCTTTCCGACTGAATTTTTGGTTTCTTTTCAATTCCTGCCCCTGTTGTGTTCAGGCTCCTCTCACAGTTCTATTATTTCACACGCTGCCTGCTAATCATTATTTGGTTTTTTTTCACAATTGCACCATATTCCAGCTGTTCCTTTTGCCTCCCATCCCGGAGGAGCCATGTACCTGCTCCCTGACCCTTGGCCTGGAGCCAAATGGGAGCTGGCGTGTTCCAGCTGCCCTTCCCTCTCCTGTGCTGCTGATTAAATTCCTCTGCATGGTTTACACAGCCATGCTGGGGAGAACTCTGCTCTCACAGGGTTTTTTTACATCACTGTGATTTTAATGCCATATTCCTGCATTGCAGAGGCTCCTGATTTAATGCAGCTTATAAAATGGCACATTATTAATGGAAGATGGGACATGGAGATTTTGCAAAAGCCATGTTGTGTAATAAAATACTCTTTGTGTTTGTTCTTCTACACCACCTTATTTCCCTAAATAAATATTTATGCATCCAGCACACAATGGGATATGGTTGCACAGTAGCCTTATAGATTTAGAAGCCTCTGCATGAGGTTATAGCGAATTGCAGTGAAACAATACATTTAACACATGGAACTGAGAGGGGAAAGTGTCTGGAAACCTTAAATACAAATAGAACTACTTAGGATGGCGTTTCTTATGGCTGAATCTTGCTTTTGGGATGAAATCAGAACTGGGAACTGGAATATCTGCTGGTGGGGCCCTGTGGCACAGAGCCCAATCCCCCCATCCTTACTGGATATCTTTGGGATTCGGATTTGCTCGCTGCTGCTGCCGTCGCCGCCGTCGCTGAAGGGTTTGATCTCGATGATGTAATCCTCATCAAAGGGCAGGGACAGCTCCACTGAGGTTTTATTTGTTTCTATGACAGATGTGCTGCTCTCCCTGTTCCACCTGTACAAAACCTGCGGCCAAGGGAGAGAGAACAAGAGGCAGAAAGGGCAGAGCTGCCCGTCGTGCTCAGAGCTGCCCACCTCAGGGTGTCCAGAGGTGCTGCTGCTCTTTTCCTGCCCCTCATGCTCAGGCATGGTCTGGTGACACAGGGGACATGTGGATTTGCTGGGGACACCAGCACAGAGGTGGCAGTGCCTGGGCAGGGGGGTGACACTGGCAGGAGGATGATGCTGATCAGCAGAACCAACACAGCACTGGCACCGAGCGGAGCCCCTCAGAGAAACCCTTGCCTTGGTAAAGCTAAAATAAACCCCTATAAAAGCAAAAACTTCTTTATAGGGGTCAGAAACTCCTTATTATGCTTCTTCTGTAAACTGAGTTGGGATATTTGATACAGTGCCACCAATGGTTTCCCAGAATAAATGACTTTTGTGAACGACCTTCTGAGCTGTGGGAGTTGTACTAATTTATATCATAAATTGTGTCATAAAATACAAGATTTCCAGGCAAAAAGAAGAAAAATAGGCAAAGTTTTGCTATGATTCAGGAAATAAATCCACATGGTTGTGCTATCCTTATAGTAAGTTAAAGGAGAATGTTTTAGAAACTCTCTAGATGCTTTTCCAGGGTGATGATTCTCTCTCTCCCTCTTTCAACTGACTCCTTAATTTGCATTTCAAACCTAAAATATGTAGTGAAAAGCTGGTCCAGATTGCTGAAGTTCATCTGAGGTTTGGACTAAAACCCCTGAGGAATTACTTATTTTTGATGAGCCCATACAGAGCACCAAAGACACTTAAAAGTTGGTGCAGGAATTGAGGGGAACTGGCACAGCCTCACCAAGCTGCTGGCATTCCAGACTGGGAATAAGACATGGAGCATGGCCAGGTCCTTCACTGGCTCAGGCTCTGGTGGGAAATGTGTGCACAACTCCAACCTCAGGGCAACGTCTTTTTGGGCTAAATGAAACCCTTGTGGAAGGTGGTGGAGCTGAATTCTTCCCAAGGTTTCTCTCTAGTTAAATTGTGTCCTATTAAAGCTTCTAATGAGGATTCTCTATCTTTTCCTCTTGGCTTGGCTTTCTGAAGGAAATGGGAGCTATTAAAAAAGCATTTTATTTATCTGCAATTAAGGAGCCAACTACAGCCTTTGGGAAGTTTCCACAGAAGGCAGGAGAGAAGTTCTGCAGGTGGGAGCTGCAGGAAAAATGTGCTTGCATACACAGACATAGCTCTGGTTTTGGAGGAATGCCCCAGATCTGACCTGGGAAGTCATGAATGCACCATGGAAATACTCACTTTGTAGCCTCTCACTTCTGACTCGTTGTCCAAGGCTTTCACCTGGTCCCAGTTCAGGATGATCTTGGAGTCGGATGAATTCCACACGATGTTCCCGGGGGGTTGACTCGGTGCTGCACCAAAAAATAGACAGCACCATGTTACTGAGGAGAATCAATTCCCAGCTGGATCCCTTCCAGTGCCAGTGGGGCTTCCAGCAGCACAGCTGAGCCTGCCCAGAGCCCTGTCCCTCTGGAAAGCTAACGAGCTGCTCCACTGATCTGTGTCCTCAAGGTCATGGGAGGTGTGACACGACACGGGGCTTTAAATGAAAAAGGGATTCAGTCAGTTGCTCAACATGCCTGAGACCAGAGGAAAAAAGCCCTCTTGAACACTGAGATAAATATTTAATTTGCCTGCACAGCTGTGATTTCAGTTTTGCATGCTCTGCTTACTTAACACCGGGAAGAACCTCATGAAAAAACTGAAAGAAAAAGGCTGAGCCTGGCAAATCTGCACAAAAACCTAGCAAGGAGAAGTCTGACAGCTCCTTCAGACTCAAGAGGGCTGGGAAATGAGAGAGGGGAGCAGTGGCTGGACCCCGCCAGGGCATCCCTGCCCACACTCACGTGGCTTTTTGGTGGTGACGTTGACAGCGGCGCTGGAGGGGCCGGTGCCAGCCGTGTTGTAGGCCCTGACTGCCAGGTGGTAGAGGGCATTGCCCCTCAGGTTGCTGACTTTTGTGGATGTTTGGTTCCCGACCGTCCGGATCCTTCTGGCGTTCTCCTCCTTCTCGTCGTGCCGCCAGCAGCGCACCTGGGAGGCAGAGCAGGGCTGTGGCAGTGCCCCAGAGGGGCTGGCAGCACCCCCTTGTTCCTGTCACCACCCCAGATCTGCTCCCAGGGACAGCTCCTGCTCCCTGCCACCATCCCTGGCCCTGCTGGGGACCAGCCCGGCTCCAGCGCTCCCTCCCCAAGCCTGGCCATGGCAGCACCTTCAGGGAGGGCTGCATTTCCAGCCAGATCCCACACAGGAAGGTGGAATTTTTAACCTTGTGAGAGAACAGTGGGATTTTTAACCTTGTGAGAGAACAGTGGGATTTTTAACCTTGTGAGAGAATGGTGGAATTTTTCACCATGTGAGAGAATGGTGGGATTTTTAACCATGTGAGAGAACAGTGGGATTTTTAACCTTGTGAGAGAATGGTGGAATTTTTCACCATGTGAGAGAACGGTGGGATTTTTAACCATGTGAGAGAATGGTGGAACTTTTAACCATGTCAGAGAACGATGGAACTTTTAACCTTGTGAGAAATCCCCGTGCACCAGAGGCAAAGAGAAGCAAATCCACTTTAGGAACACGCCCATGGCAGGAGGAGCAGGACGAGGACATCGCTGTGTCCCCTCAAGGCTGGCTGCTGAAAGGATCCTGCATTCTGTTTCCCATACCTCATATCCCTGTATTCTTCCTTTGTGCTGGTTCTCCCACGGGGGAGCCCAGGAAACTTCGACGTCTGAGGCAGAAATGCTTCGGGCCAAAACAGTGGTTGGGGCTCTCGTTGGCTCTGGGCAGTTAAAAATAGAAGTAAGACTTTTCAATTCTATGTTCAATTAGTCCCAAACATCAGGGGATTTATTTTCCTCATTGCACAAGGAAGGAAGCAAACAAATGTCCATGTTTCAAACCGATGGCCTGTCAGGCTGTGCTCCCTCAGAAATAATAAGATGTCATTACAAACTCAACCCAGGATACCATGTACTGTAATTAGGACAAGTGGGAACATTTTCTAATCAGTGGACATTAATTCATACTAAATCTCCACAGAATTCTTCCCAGATTACATATTACTTTTCCATTAATATCAAAAGATTTCATTATGATTAATGTTATTTTAATGACTATTGAAAAGAATTAATCACGGTTCGCCATTTATTATAAATCAGAGCAAGGCTGAGGTATCAAAGGATGTGTCAAGGTGGAAACGAAACCTTTTCAGACCCTGTTACATACAGGTAAAGATATTATTAAAGAAAGGCCTTATAAAATCATGATTTAGGCCTGCTGCTTCAGCTAGGGGCAGTTACCCTGCTAGTTCCCATAAGAAAGAATTAAAGGAATGAGAAGCATAAGAACCTATTTTAGTAAGAGAACTGTTTTCACCTGCATAAACAAGAAACCTGTCCCATGAGAATCAGTGGAAAAAATATATAAACTAACCAAAAATGAAGAAGTTTGATAGATATGCAAAATTCCATTTAATGGTATTTTACTGGACCAATGAACTGAGTGTCAGTGTATTGTCAGCCAGTCAGGTCTAACACGGTGCCTTCTGAAAATACTATAAAAATACAAACTATGCAATAAAGATTTGGCTTTCCTGCATGAAGAAACTGAGTCCTGTCTGCTTTGTTCAAACAAGACCCTGCAGCATGGGTGTGAGAAATGGATTTGTAAAGACTTTTTGAAACTTGATAGAAAATTTACACAGTCTTGTACATCTGTATGCAAACACTGGGTAAGGTGTGCTGACTTAGGAAGACCATAGAATTGTTGAGGGAGAGATTAAACGAAAAACAAGTTTCAACAAGTTTCAAAATATGGTCTTGCAAAAAGACCAAATATTTTAGAGAATTAGAACTGTGAAAGATGCATTATAGCAAGAGCACGTGGAGTAAAAATATAGGTGATTAGTATTAGAAGTAATAGCAGCATTGTGTGGAAAAGCCAACAGGCTGAAAAGCATTTATATTGTAACCAAGAGATAGGCTAGCTTCTAACAGAATAGCATTAAGTTTTACATCTCCTATGTCTCACCCTTATCAAGACTGATAATAAAATAAAACCTTTTAAAGTGCCTCTCAATTCCCCATCTCTGTAAAAACTGAGAAAACCAACACATGGAGAGGAGGGAGAGGAGGTGGGGAGGGCTCATCTCTACCTTCCTCTGCCGAGTAGACGACGGTGACGGGGCTGAAGGAGCCTTCCCCCTTGTTGTTGTAGACGCCCACCTTGACCTCGTAGGGCGAGAAGGGCGGCAGGCTCTCGTTGCGGAATACGTAGCGGGCGGCGTCCGGCGAGGCCACCACTGTCTGCATCCAGCTGACCGTGCCCAGGGGCCGGAAGGCCACCACGTAGCCAAAGCCACCCCCGTTCTGCAGCTCCTCGGGCACCGTCTGTGGGCAGGGACAAATGGCAGCTTCAGCACACACTGACCTCCCCAGCGGCACCCCGCGGATTCCTCTTGGTCCTCTTTGTCCCTAGGTTGGACTTGGGGATCTCAGAGGTGTTTTCCAAACTAGGTAATTCTGGGATTCTGGGATTGTGTGATTCGGGGATTGTGGGATTGTGTGGTTCGGGGATTGTGGGATTGTGGGATTCTGGGATTCGGTAATTCTGGGAGTCAGTAATTCTGTGATTCTGGGATTGTGTGATTCTGGGATACCTGGATTGTGTGATTCTGGGATTTGGTAATTCTGGGATTCTGGGATTCTGGGATTGTGTGATTCTGGGATTCGGTGATTCTGGGATTGTGTGATTCTGGCATTCTGGGATTTTGGGATTGTGTGATTCTGGGATTCTGTGATTTGGTAATTCTGCGATTCTGTAATTCTGCGATTCTGTAATTCTGCGATTCTGTCATTCTGTACACAGCACTGGAGATGGAGGTGCAGGAAGTCCTACATCACATCCAACCTGAATTCACCCCATCCTGCCTGCACCAGAGCCTTTCTGCTCCATGAAACAGGAAGCAGCACCTCCAGAAGACCCTTCTCCTGAAGCTAATTTCCCTTCCCTCCCTGCCTAGATGGGGCCTCCATTGCTGATGCAGTTTTAGGCTTTGTGAAGAGCCTGAGGTTTGCTGGGGCGAAGCAAGGACACAGTTCCTGCTTTCCCAACACATGTGCAGCTGCTCTCACACCTTTGGGATCACATGTGAAGCCCCAAAGAACACACCCTGGACACACTGACACTTCCTACTCTGAGGCTTGTAGCCCCCTAAAAAGCTGCACTAAACCCAAAGGTTCCAGTATTAAAACAATCCATAACTATGGGCCACCCTCCCTGAGATGTCCATGGAGCTTCAGCACGGGTCACTGCTGGTGACTGCATCCTACTCTGTATTGGAAGGCTCACATAAAGAAAAGGCCTCTGGACATTTAAAAGAGTAAAACCCCTCTTCTATCAAAACACAAATTATATTTTGTGCAAATTACATCTCGAACCAATGGCTGATGTTCTGGCCATGTGTGTTTTTGAAACATATTGCAGTATCTTTAGGAGACACGGCGTAACTAATTAGTCCAACAGAGGAGGAAATTTAGCACATTGAGCTGTGTGGTGAGGACAAAAACCCATTTATAGGTTTTTAATAACCTCAGAAATATCTCTGGCGATTCATTCTGCCAGCTTGGTCAGAAATAGTGCTAAATGGAAGCGTTAGCATGTCTAGTGGAGTTCATTATTAGGAGAAATATGCCAGCTGCATCGCATCACAACACGAAAATATGAGCAGACAAATGACTAAAGTTCTGACCCCGTCTGCCTTGAGGAATATTAAACATTTCTCTTCTCTGCATCTCCTCTCGCTGGCTGCCATCAGCAGCAATGAAAGCCAGCACTCCTTGTGCTGGCTCTGAGCTGTTTGCTGCCTGATATCCCAGGGAGGAGGAGGGAGGAAGCTGGGAGCCAGCACAGCAATTCCCCAAATTCCCCACCAGGTCAGGATGTTCCAAGCTCGTTTTATCTCTTGGGTGGCTCCTGGCCATCCACATTTTGCCATGTGGATGTGCTGGGAGTCAGGGGGAGCTGAGCTGGTGGCAAATCCTGCTCCCCATGGTCCGTGCTCCCCACTTCCCTGGGGCTGGGTCAGCCCATCCTTTAGCTCCATCTGACCAGCTGGGCTGTTTTTATCACACAGTCTGGGCTTTTTTACTGCCAACCCTTTGAAATCCACAGAAGGCTCTGGGGGGGCTGGAGTGAGACTCACCTCCCAGGTAATGACCAGCTCAGACTTGCTGCCTCCACCTCCACTGACATTAGCTGGGGTCACCTCAGGGACTGCAAGAAGATAAATGCAGAAGATGGATGTGACAGCTTTGGAACCCAAAACCCACATGGAGATGGAGCAGAGCTGTGCAGCAACAGGACACTGCTGGCCTTCCCCTGCTGGGGCCAGGAACTGTTAAAATGACTAATTTGCCGTGGAAAACAGCACATTAAAAGTATGTCAATAATTGTATATTAAAAGTATGTCAATTAACTTGTGTATTCAGTTTCTAATTGTTCAGTTTAAACATTTGTCCTCCATTAAAAAAGGTCTTTTATTTATTTTCTCAAGCTACGTCAGGGAAGGTATAGGTTG